>OZ019969.1:1137500-1270427 GCA_963970395.1 Ephialtes manifestator | reverse complement strand
GTGTGTTTGGTGGAGGTTGTAGAAACGACAGCGAAGGGTGACATGCGGCCAAGCAAAAGTCTATCGTATGGCGAGGGGGGGGGGGGGGGGGGGGGGGGGTAGCAGCCCCTGACACACTCGCTCGTGCCAGGGATGCGTCTGCTTTTGATGCGAGGGACAACATTCTATAGACACTGCGTAAAGTGACAGAAGTGCAGTCATTGGCCATTTACCATCAATTTTTTGCTCGAATTTGCGTTCATACATTAATGGTAAAATTAAACATATGATGATTAATAAAGTGAGGATAAAATTACCTTGGATTTATTGAAGATTTAATCGCAAAATACAAATATAGATATTGTTTGTCTATATTTTAATATTAATGTCTCTGCCGATTTAATAATGTAATAATAATGTAATAATGTAATAATAATGGAATAATAATGGAGTAATGATGTCTCTATCGGCAAAAAAAAGTGAATTTACTTATTTGTTACGCTGACAATAAAAATACCTTGGAATTATTGAAGATTTAGTCGCAATAATATATTGCAAATATAGATATTGCTTGTCTACTTTTTAATAATAATTTCTCTACCGATTGCAGGCAAAAAAAAAGTAAATTAAAATATTTCTTAAGGTGACAATAAAAATACCTTGGAATTATAGAACATTTAATCGCAATAATATATTCCAAATATAGATATTGTTTGTCTACATTTTAATAATAATGTCTCTGCCGATTTCAGGCAAAAAAATGAATTTAATTATTTTTTATATTTATATTTTTTATATATTTTATATTTTTTATATTTTTTATATTTTATTATATTTCGCTAAATAATAATTCACGAATAAAGCTATGTTAAAGTAGGATCGTTATTAAATTTGGAATGAATCTGTAAAATAAAGTTCGATTTTTATGGAATTTTGAATTTTATTAAAAATATTCATTTTCCTCTAACTCACATCAAATCTCACAAAATCAACTAAAAATTTTTACAGATGAAAAACCACATTCATCGCTGTTACCCACCAAATTTGGTGGAGATCGGTAAAGCATTTTGGATTTTACGAGCTTTGAATTTTTCAATAATTACATAGGTAACAAAAAAAAGTTGCAAAGTAGAATTTTGCAAATTGGTTCCTCATTCATTTTAATTTTTTACAAACCTTCATCAATGATGAAACCAAAATTAATAAACAAGCTTAATAATCACAGGCTTTGTGAAAAAAAATAAAAATTATGAGGAAGCAATGTGCAAAGTTCTATTTTGCAACTTTTTTTAGTACACAATTGTGGCCATATGTGACACATTGTCCCGATTACATGTTACATAGGTAACGAAAAAAAGATGCAAAGTAGAATTTTGCAAATTGTTTCCTCATTCATTTTAATTTTTTACAAACCTTCATCTACGATGAGGTTTAAGATTTCTGCATATTCAAAATAAAACTTTGGCAAGCTATATCTTTCGAATTACGATATCAAGAAAAAAACTAAAAAGTAGAAAATGTTCGTTCGCCAAAGTACTAAATCAAGAACAACTCCCTTAATTTTGGATTTAAAAAAAATAAAAAAAATCGTCCACCAGAGAATACGAAAACGAACATGTTCTACTTTTTAGTTTTTTTCTTCATATCGTAATTCGAAAGATATAGCTTGGTAAAGTACTAAATCAAGAACAACACCCTTAATTTTGAATTAAAAAAAAAAAAAAAAAATCGTTCACCAGAGAATACGAAAACGAACATGTTCTACTTTTTAGTTTTTTTCTTGATATCGTAATTCGAAAGATATAGCTTGCCAAAATTTTATTATGAATATGCAGAAATCTTAAACCTCATTCATCTATGATGAAGTCAAAGTTAATAAACAAGCTTAATAATCACAGGTTTTGTGAAAAAAATAAAAATTATGAGGAAGGAATGTGCAAAGTTCTACTTGGCAACTTTTTTTAGTACACAATTGTGGCCATATGTGACACATTGTCCCGATGGGATGGAAAGCCTGCCAACGACTGATAATCGTACGTTTCCCAAGCTGCCAGTCACCGTCCAGGTCTTCATACAGAGGCGTTGAGCTCCCGGGAAACCCGGAGTCAACGTTCCACAGACCGACGGACGGATGGACGGACGGACGGACCTTCTATAGCCATAGTACATCGTTGACCGTCGTTCTATGGAGCAAGAGCAGCATCATTCGCGAGGATAGCCAACGTGTATTGATTTATGACGAGATCCCCCCAAATCCTAGCTCTCCGCCCCTGACTTTCCTTCCCCCTCGTCACACAGCACGCAGTAGTCGAGTATAATTCACGAAAATTCGAGATACAGTATGTACATCAGCAGGAACGTGCCCATCCATATACGACGACACTTGACTCCGCCTGTTCGTGGGTCAGCTCTCCCCATAAACTCCAGCATTAACAGTCAACGACAACAATACGATATCAGTTGAAACGAACGAGGTTCGAATTTTCGGCAAAGCCAAATAATATATATATGTATAGATAAAATGGCCAGAAGGGGGGGAAATGAGAGGCTCAAGTCTCTGGTTTGAATTCATCGTTGCAAACACACGTTGATGTCACATATGGCCAGAGCAGCAATTTCCTCGTTTGTCTCTTTTCTATAGGTTGAAGGGTCATGTGTATGATGACGATGCCCTTTGACACCAAAAGCCACCAACGATAAATGATCCTCTATACTTAAGCATAAAGCGCTGAAAACATTTGTATTGTTACACGATAAATGATACCGGTCATACAAATGTGATATCAATCCCATTGAATTTTGATAGTACTCTTGACGATCTCTCTCGTTCTTTCTATCTTTTTCTCTTTTTCTTCTATCTCACTCTTTTCCATTCATTCTCAAGTGCTCTGCTCACGTCTTTCTGCGAATACAAATTTAATTCAACTAAACGAAGTAGAGAAAAAGAGGAGCAGAAGAATCGAGGCAATAACACTGAATTGCTCGGGATTCTCTTACAAATAAATGCGAATTCGATTGGAGAATCGAATCGTTTCGAAATCGTGATGCGGTTGAGATACATCGAGTATAGTAAGATCGCGCGAGATGCCTAGCAAAGTTGCCTGCAAGCCACTTTCGAACACTAGAGGGTGCAACGCGAATAGGAGAGACCGGGGTAAGTTGGAACGCTCCAATTCAAGGAAACTGCGTCAACGAATAATCATAAAAATAAAATTGCGCATTGCAATTGCACATATAACATCTTACAACGTTATTAAAGAAAGAAAAACCAAATTCTTCAACTGTAGAAAAAAATACTACTTAATAAGCATCAAAAACGTAAATAAATATTGAAAAAATATATCAACGAGTCGAAAATTTCAAACTGCTTTGATGAAATTCAATTAAGTAACTTATCAAAATTTTCTTCAGTTTGTCCTCTATCCAATCCAAGTGCAGGAATTTCTATTTCAATTTCTTACACGAAAGTTACGAAAGAAAATGTGCTTTAACGTAGTTACCGCTCAAAGGAAAATTTTCTACGAAAATTAGCGACTTCTATACGAGAACTTGAACTAGAAATTCCTGTATTACGATCGTACATTCATTGCACAACGAGGTTGGGAATTTTCACTTTTAAAAATAATTAATTGTTTTATGCTTGTCAAGTGGCATTTATTATAAAGTTCCAAGATTTCATTACAATTTAATTTTCACGTGACGCAAGACCCTTGCGAAGAAACAGTCCTTATACTTGAGTGTTTCACGCCCCGAAATTATTCAACTCGGTGCAAAACTTTAGCCATCCAATTCGCCCCTAAATACAAATTCAAGAGAAAGCCTCTTTTAATAATGCACAATCACTTTTCTCAAACACAAACGAAGGGAGACTAAATAAAAACAGTCATCAAGCCCCGGTTGCACCTAACGAACTTCAAGGAGCAACGAGGCTTTTCCACTGTATCGAGATGTGGGTCTACGCAATTGGAAATGGAATAAAAAAAGGCACGTGCGTTGAATATAATGTCTCAAGGCCCTTTGAAAAACGTGAAGAAGATCCCAGTACATACATCACTACAAACGCAGAGATGCTTTCACTGCACTGAATCGACATTGGGGCGTCCATATATGGGAGATTCCACGTTATTCCAGCCACCTCCATACATCAATGTCTCGGATTTTTTTGCAATTCGAGCATATTCTAGTACTCGGTTGAACAAAATTTTTGATATATGTAGTTACAAGATCGCATCGATTATTGCAGAGTTACAAGCTAACGAAGATTTCGACTAGTTTTTTTTTTTTAAGCCCCATTTTATCTCGAAAATGCATAATAAAAAGGCAAAAGGGCTAAGGACCTTTTTGATAGTTATTTTCATGGACTTTACGAAAAAGACTTTTCTGTACTCTGCAAAAAAAACCACTATCAATTTTTTACATTGATTTTTTGGCAATTATCTCATTTTTTTTGCAATTCGAGCATATTCTAGTACTCGGTTGAACAAAATTTTTGATATATGTAGTTACAAGATCGCATCGATTATTGCAGAGTTACAAGCTAACGAAGATTTCGACTAGTTTTTTTTTAAGCCCCATTTTATCTCGAAAATGCATAATAAAAAGGCAAAAGGGCTTAGGACCTTTTTTATAGTTATTTTCATCGACTTTACGAAAAAGACTTTTCTGTATTCTGCGAAAAAAACGACTATCAATTTTTTACATTGATTTTTTGGCAATTATCTTATTTTTTTAAAATCTGAAGTATTTTTTTGTCATTCTACGGACTTTTTTTTATAAGAATTTGTTGCACTTTTTTTCTGAATATATTAATTTTCATGCATTTATTTGTACTGTACTTTGTTTACTTTATTTTATAGTATCAAAAAATCGAATTTCTCCATTTGGACAACATTTTTTTTTTAAATGTCGTAATTCCCGCCAAATCAATTACAACAATTCAAAGTCGATTTTTATTGCAAAGTATAGAATATCAAGTTATGACATTTTTTTTTTCATAAAGTTCATGAAAATAACTATAAAAAAGGTTTTTAGCACTTTCGCGTTTTGATTAGGCATTTTCGAGATAATGGGGCTTAAAAAAAAACTAGTCGGAATCTTCGTTAGCTTCCGCGGAGAAATAATTATATCAAATTTAGATCACAAATTGACATATGTCAAAAAGTGCAATTTTTGGGATGCGTTAAGACGAAATGTCTTAGAAAATTTCAAAGCGATTTAGAGACAGATTTGATATCAATAGCGATAATTGCGGTCAAATTACTAAAAAATCTTGGTACCAAAATCGATCTCAAAATTGCTTTGAAATTTTCTAAGATTTTTCGTTATAACGCAAAAATCTGAAAAATGTCACTTTTTGAGATATGTCAATATATGATCACAATTTGACCTAATAATTTTTCCGCAGTCTTGTAACTCAGCAACAATTGATGTGATCATGCAACAAACATAAATCAAAAAATTTTGTTCGACCGAGTACAAAAAAAGTTGCAAAGTTGAACTTTGCACATTGCTTCCTCATTATTATTTTTTTTTTTTCCCCAAAGCGATCTCTATGAAACTTATTTACTAATTTTGGCTTCCTCATAGCGGAAGCTTTGTGAAAAATGTAAATTAATGACAAAGGAATGTACGAAGTTCAACTTTGCAACTTATTTCGTTACTTTTCGATTTTTCAAAATTTCAAAATCACGTAAAATCTTAATCGCTTTACCGATCATTACCAAATTTTGTACGTAGCAGCGCTGAGTATTATTTATTGTCTGTATAAAATTTCAGCTGATTTGTTAATGTTTAACGTGAGTTAGAGCAAAACATAAATTTTTCAAAAAATTCAAAATCCTATATAATCCGAACCCCTTTACCGATCATCACCAAATTTGGTACATAGCAGCATTGCATATTATTCTTTATCTGTAGAAAATATCAGTTGATTTCGTGAGATTTTACAGGAGTTAGAGCAAAACGTAAATTTTTTGAAAAATTCAAAATCTCATAAAAACGGAACCTATTTGTAGATTCGCCCCCAATTCAATACCAATCTTTCTTTAAGGCTGCTTTATGTATAAAAAATTATTTAGCTCTATAGTTAAAAATTTGCGGGAGCTAGAGCGCGTACAGACATTTTTCGAAAATTGCAAAGTTAAATAAAATTTGAACATATTTTTGAATTTTTTTGAAAATTATCACAAGCAATGGCGTATACCTGCCGCACATGCGTGCCAAATTTCAGACCGAAGGTTACAGCCGTTCTTGAGATATGCAAGTTTGAATTTTGAATGCCGTTCACACACACACACACACACACACACACACACATCCATACATACATTTTTTTCGAAATCACTTTTCTCGACGTTTTAGACAATTTTAAGCATACTGACATGAAAATCGCAAAAATAAATTTTTTCACGAAAACAAAGCTTGCTCTATGAGGAAGCAAAATATCCTCGAATTGGAAAAAAATCCGAGACATTGATGTCCAAAGATGTTTGGAATGACATGGAATCCCTCAAAAATTTGTTTTTACTCTATTTTGTTTACTTTATTTTATAGTATCCAAAAATCGAATTTCTCCATTTGGACATCAACAGAAATCTTGTGGGATAAAGTCCGCAGGAACTAAAAAAAAATATTTCGAATTGTAACAATTGAAAATCGTTTTTTTTCGCAAGAAAATAGAAAATCAAGTTATGAAATATTTTTTTTCGTAATGTCCATGAAAGTAACAATAAAAAAAATCCTAAACACTTTTGCGTTTTGATCAGTCATTTACGAGCTATGAGGTTAAAAAAAACTACTTAGTTGAAATCTTCGTTAGCTTGCAACTCCGCAACAATTGATGTGATCATGCAACAAACATATATCAAAAAATTTTGTTCGACCGAGTACTAAAAACATCCTCGAATTGGAAAAAAAATCCGAAAGATTGATGTCTGGAGATGTTTGGAATGACATGAAATCCCTCAAACATTTGTTTTTACTCTATTTTGTTTGCTTTATTTTATAGTATCCAAAAATCGAATTTCTCCATTTGGACATCAACAGAGTCTTGTGGTAAAAATTCCGCAGGATCTAAAAAAAATATTTCAGATTTTAAAAACATGTCATAATTATCGAAAAATGAATTGTAACAATATTGAAAGTTGTTTTTTTCTGCAAAAAAAAATAGAAAATCAAGTTATGAAATATTCTTATAGTATCCAAAAATCGAATTTCTCCATTTGGACATCAACAGAAATCTTGTGGGAAAAAGTCCGCAGGAACTAAAAAAAAATATTTCAGATTTTAAAAACATGTCATAATTATCGAAAAATGAATTGTAACAATTGAAAGTCGTTTTTTTCCGCAAGAAAATAGAAAATCAAGTTATGAAATATACTTTTTCGTAGTGTCCATGAAAGTAACAATAAAAAAAATCCTAAACACTTTTGCGTTTTGAACAGTCATTTACGAGCTAATGGGGTTAAACAAAAACTACTTAGTTGAAATCTTCGTTAGCTTGCAACTCCGCAACAATTGATGTGATCATGCAACAAACATATATCAAAAAATTTTGTTCGACCGAGTACAAAAAACATGCTGGAATTGGAAAAAGATCCGAAACATTGATATCTGGAGATGGTTGGAATGACGTGGAATTCCTCATATGGTAAGAGAAGTATTCCAAACCATACACAACGAACCATACATGCTATACATCTCACTCGGTCGTTCCATCTCCGAGTCTTGAAACGCCGGTTCGATTACCGGAAGAAGTAGTTGGGTTAGTTTAGTCGGCTGATCGAGTTAGCGTATAGTTACCGGGTGGAAGCCGGATGACAAATAACAGATGAGGTTTCGGAATGCTGCACACGTAGACGAACAGGAGGCTTCCCCGGTTTCTCTCATCCTTTTCCTGTCCCGCCATCACTGGGTTCCGCACACGAGTCGCTCTCTGCCAAACGCAACCAGCCGAGGCTCACGGAGACGAGGATGAGGCCAAAGTCATAGATATATAGTTAACACACAGAGAGAGAGAGAGGAAAGCACTGAAGAGCCAAGACGGGGTTACCCCTCGAGGGTGATTTAATACCCACGTTTGATCCGATATTCTTTATAAAGTTTGTCCCAGGACGATGCTATACAGCTGCTTCTCGCAGCTTCTTCGTGTGGCACACAGTCATAGTACAAGAAAGTTTCACGCCATAAGACGACGACGACAACGTTGCCGACGACGACGACGACGACGAAGCGACCCGTTTGTGGATCCTAAACCCGTATCTCATTCTCCAAGAGCTTGTGTACACCACCAACACACACCTTGTGCGGCTATTTAGCTTGAGTTCCATCATCACCTTCCCCCTGCGAATTTTCTTGCCAAGGGATCACGAAGCTTGAAAAAAGAAGCGGAAAGTTCCGTTTTTTGGGCCACTTTGCACGCACAGTTCGTATATTAACAACGTCGGCGAAAAGATGCGAAGCTACCGACGATCAAATGGACGTCTGATCTATATGGAAAGGGGCAGACTCTTCGGGCGCTACGAAAACCTCTACGTGAAGGGAATTTTAGCGTATCGGACAAAGGGATTATATGGGGTTGCGTTTGGAGAACATGGGCTATGGTGATCGAAGTATGATTGGATGGGGAAAAAAAGGTGTTGCGTTTGGAAACTCGGAAAGTTGATTTTAATCAATGATGTAGTGTAGAAACTTAAGTTTATGGGGAAGATCTGGTACCCTTTAGATTGGTCAAATTCGGTTGTATTCAATTGGCAACTTTTTATTCTTTTTGCTTCCTCATAGAGGAAGCTTTGTTTTCGTGAAAAATTTTTTTTTCGAGATTTTCATTTCAGTACACTCAGAATGGTCCAAAACATCGAGAAAAGTGATTTAGAAAAAATGTCTGTATGAGTGTGTGTGTGTGTGTGTGTGTATGTATGTGTGTGTGTGTGTGTATGTGTGTGTGTATGTTACACAATCGAAAAATGTAAACCTTTATAACTCGGGAATGCCTTGAGATATCAAGCTGAAATTTGGACCATAGATAGAGGGATCAAGCCTCATCGTTCATGCAAATTTTTGTTAAAATCCACTTCATCGTTAAATTATTACGCGTTTTTTAATTTTTTGAAAAATGTCTGTTTACGCGATAACTCTTTCAATTTTCGAGATATTGATCTAAAAATTGGTATGAATTTGAGCTTTCATATGCCGGTGATCGCTATTGAATTTGGTTAAGATCGGTTGAGCCGTAAAAATTTTATGATGTTTTGAATTTTTCAAAAAATTGACATTATCGCTCTATTGTAACTTTTGCAAAACTTAAGATAGCGAGCTCAAATTTTGTATATAAATAAAACAATATTCAGCCATTATATATGTATAATTTAGTGACGAACGGTATGAAATTTTTGATTTTATGGAATGTTGAATTATTTTTAAAAATATACATTATCACATTCACTTCGGAAACGCTCTAATAATCACGAAATAACGCAATAACGAAATAGAAAAAGCGAATCCACAACATGTATATTTATCTAATTAAAACAAGGATGCAAAGTAGAACCTTACACATTGCTTCCTCATTATTTTTCGCATTTTACAAAGCTTCCTCTATGAGGAAGCCAAAAATTGAATAACATACTTCCTCATAGAGGTAGCTTTGTAAAATGCGAAAAATAATGTGGAAGCAATGTGCAAGGTTCTACTTTGCATCCTATGGTGATCGAAGTATGATTGGATGGGAAAAAAAGGGTCTTGCGTTTGGAAACTCGGAAAGTTGATTTTAATCAATGATGTAGTTTAGAACTTAAGTTTATGGGGAAGATCTGGTACCCTTTAGATTGGTCAAATTCGGTTGTATTCAATTGGCAACTTTTTATTCTTTTTTTTATTTATTTGAATAATTAATTATGAATGTGCAATATTTATTTGCAAATTCAATGGGAAGAGATTAGAAGGTACAAATTCTTGTATGATTTCCAATCAAACTCTTCGTACATTATAATCCAATGAATATACGATAATTAAGTGCCTGGCATGTAATTATTCGGTACGGGGCCTTTTTTTATATTTCGACGTGGCTTTTTTTTTCAAAAGCTTCTTCTTTTTGTCGATTTGAAAAATTCGATTAGATCTAATTTAAAAAGATCAATCGATTAGAAATTATTTATTGGCTACATTTTTTTTGCAATATATAAGTGGGGTTACAAAAATTTCTCTCGAAAAATGTGTTACGTTATTGGACGAATGGACCATCGACCCATTGACACCATTTCGTGACATATTTAGCTTAAGTTTATTTTCCTATAATAATAAATAAACGAATGACTATAAAGTGGATAAATATACATAAATGCTACCTATTCTATTAGTGAAGTTAGTATTTCAAGTAAGTTGTGAGTTGAAAATCTGTGTTTCGGTGTGTTGTGTTCTGGGATTAATATACAAAGTAGTTTTATTATGTCTTCTTCTCGTTGTAAAAATTACGTGCTTAGTTTTTTGCCCTGCTCAGAATCGGTTCTATTTTCGTGGTTTCCCTAAATTATCAATATTTATAATTTCCTAATCCAGATACCTATTTAACTTTATTTCACCTGTCCGTTGTATTACCTTGTTATTTAAAAAGATGCCCAAAATATCTTCCTCAAAAAAAAAAAAAAAAAAAAAAAAACAATTACTCATAATAAAAAACTGTGTCCCCTTCTAAATAATTACCAAAGGTCGTAATTTTCAATTTCAATTTCAATTTATTTCATATAAATAAATAACCTTGTTTACACTGAACGCATCTACAATAGGCTCTATAGTGTGCCCGTGGGTGTGCGTACAGTGCGGTTTTGACAAAAATAATAACAGAGGGTAAAAAATATAGATAAAATGAATAGATAAATAAATAAATAAATATCTTAATAAATAAAATCAAACATTAAAATTAACGACAATTTAATTTCCTAAGCGACATGCAAGCAAATCCATCTCAGAGCCTTTTTCACAATCATTATATTTGTCTCAGCCCTATTATATCAGGTCGTCGCTACTTAAACGCAATACATCTGCATTAAAGTCCAAACAGAGAACATTATACACCTGTGCTGTTTTGTCGCCGTTGATCTGCCGCCTGGTACTGCGACAGTGCGTGACGGTAATGGTATTAACGAGGAAATATCAGTTCTACCCCTTTCACCCCTTTACCCCCTTTCATTCTATACACTCGTTGCGCTCGTCGTGAGTCACGTTAACGTTTCGAACCGAATAATCGTCGAGGCTCAAGAATTCCGGGGGTGGTAGTATTGCCCGCCCCCCCTCCTCTTCGCCTCCCACCCCCTCCCCCTTTATCCTTTGAAGACGAAGGGCCGCGTGAGTAGCAAGCGAGAAGGTAACGAGAGGTTCTGCTTTCCCTTCCTCGTTGTCCTTCATTCGTTGACTCATTCTCTTTGCTTTGCTTCCTCGCAACTTATTCGTCCCCCCGACATGCCAAGAGAATAACCTGCAGTTCAGCTTGCGAGAGAAGCTCAGTCGCTGGACGTACGTAGTACCTGATGCATATACGTGGAGCTGTAAAGTTATTCCATACCAAGTGGGCCATCAAAATTTAGCGTTGTTGCAAAAAGTGTTTATAATTTTTATAATAGTTGTTCAGAGTATCACAAACATCGGTAAATTATTTCAGAATTTTAACACCTATGGTTTGCCCAAAATTTAATAACGATTTTTTTATTTCATTTTTTTCAATTCACTGTACATTCAAAATTACCGATCGTACAAAAAAATTTGTTCCTTATAAAATTTAAGTTTTTGAATGTACTTTTTAATAAAAAATGTTCCACAGCCGATCAAAAAAAAATTCTGTCATTTTTTGACAAAATAAGGTAATAACTTTTTTTTCGTTGAGACAGATCATCCCGATTTTTCTCGAAATTTCACAGAATTTCCATAATTATGCTTACAAACTACCGAAAAATTGGCGTAATGGCAAATGGCCCACTTGGTATGGAATGACCCGTTAGGTAACTAAAAACTTAGCATGTTCGCCAAAATTGTTCACAATTTTTTCAAAAGCTGTTTAGAGTATCACGAACATCGACAAATTATTTCAAAATTTTAGCACCTATGGTTTGCCCAAAATTCAATAACGATTTTTTAAATTTCATTCTTCTTCAATTCGCTGTATATTCAAAATTACCGATCGTACAGAAAAATTTATTTCCTATATAAAATCCAAGTACTTTTCAATAAAACATTTTCCACGGCCGAAAAAAAACCATCAAATTTTTTTACAAAACAAAGAATATAATTTTTTTCGTTCACACAAGCCATTCCGATTTTTTTCAAAATTTCACAGAATTTCCATAATTATGCTTACAAACTACCGAAAATGGATTGACCCTTTAGGTAACTGAAAACTTAGCATGATCGCCAAAATTGTTCACAATTTTTTCAAAAGCTGTTTAGAGTATCACGAACATCCACAAATTATTTCAAAATTCTAGCACCTCTGGTTTGCCCAAAATTCAATAACGATTTTTTAAATTTCATTCTTCTTCAATTCGCTGTATATTCAAAATTACCGAGCGTACAGAAAAATTTATTTTCTATATAAAATTCAAGTACTTTTCAATAAAACATTTTCCACAGCCGAAAAACACCACCTAATTTTTTCCCAAAACAAAGTAAGAATATAAGTTTTTTCGTTCCATACCGATTTTTCTAAAAATTTCACAGAATTTCCATAATTATGCTAACAAACTACCGAAAAATTGGCGTGATGGGAAATAGCCCACTTGGTATGGAATGACCCTATAGGTAACTACTACGTAGTACAAACACATACGTGGCTCGAAGTGAAAAGGGGGGGGGGGGGAGGGAAACGTGCGCTCTCCAAGCTCGTTCGCACTGAGTTCAAGCGGATAGGCCTCCCGATGTATGAGACAGGCAGACTCGAGTTGCGTGACAGTGACACATATAGGCGGCAAGGCAAACAGTGAATCGCTCGGGGGCGCCTTAATTACATGGCGGCTTTTTCCCTTTAGCAAGGGTTTTACTTTTACGACTGACATACGGACGACAGTCGGACAGACGTACTAGAGAACGCGCGCAAAAGCGAGCGAGCGAGCAAGCAGAGGTCCCAGTCGGTAGTGAGGTTCACATATATATATTCTTTTTATCCGTCTCACTCTTTCTCATTTCTACAGCACCCTTCGCGTCTCGGGCGTCGTCTACTCACTCGCTGCACCAGAACTCACTTCGTCCTCTCGTTTCTTCTCCTCTTTTTCATTCCCTTCTGCCTTATACCGAGACGATACATGTCCCTGTTTCTCTACCTCGGCTATGTAGTTGGATTTGCCTGCTACTTGCTTTAGGTGCTCGCGCACCGGACATTTGCAACTAGAGGGGTCACTCTTTCTCGTTGTAACATTTTTTTTCTTCTTTTTCTATTCATTTCCTATATACGTGTGTACTAAGGCCAGTTTGAGTGTCTGTTTTTCAGTGAAGTCTTGGTGGGTTATTTTTGTAGTGTAGACTTGGAGGGTTATTTTCATGAGGCATTATTAAAAGTCTCGTTTTCGCATCGCAGTGGGGTTGTTAAGCTCCACACGTCATGAGCCCGTCGGGACGATAGTATAGCGTTCTTTTTTTTCTAATTTTATGTTGTGCTAATTTGCGAAAATTGATGTTGACTTGGTGACATTGTAATCCTGAAAAGAATTGCTGGGCAAAAGGGCTTGTCTTAATTACTGGGTTTATTGTCAAGCGGATAGGGAGAATGGGTTTTAGGATGTACTTATGGTGTCGTAATTGTTAGTCGCCTGTCGGAACGAAAATGGGTCTTTGTATTCATACGTGTTGGTTTTGTTGCTGTAATAAAAATAGTAACTGTGATGATAATAGGTGCCTTTATTATCTTGCGAATGTTCAAGTTAGTTGTACAATTTACCAATTGTCAAGAAAGCTTAAGTATTTATAAGTCTTTGATGGGAAACTATGGACACATTTGGAATAATATATGTCGTTCGCAACTGCTCCAAGAGACATATCTGATTCTCCTATGTATATGAAAAGCTAGTCATTGAGGTATCATATTTCTTGTCCCCAGTGTCATGGATTTCTCCGATTTTATCGGTACCGATATAATCACAGGTTCGCCCAATTCGTGATGTTTCAATTAAAGGTGTATAACGCATGTGACGATAATAGAAGCTAATGTGGTGAGTATATGTGTATACTAGGATGTTACTGTAGCTCGCGCGCTCGCGCCGGGCTTCTGAGGGCCATCGAGGGAGTTAGAAAAAACTGGGTTTGAGTTCTCACTGACCCCAGCACCTCTGGGTCTCACAGACCTCACAGCGTCTGGGGTCTCATAGACCCCACTGCCTCTGGGGTTTCACAGACCCCACCGCCTCTGGGGTCTCACAGACTCCACCGCCTCTGGGGTCTCACAGACCCCACCGGCTCTGGGGTCTCACAGACCCCATCGCCTCTGGGGTCTCACAGACCCCACCACATCTGGGGTCTCACAGACCCCACCGCCTCTGGGGTCTCACAGACCCCACCGCCTTTGGGGTCTCATAGACCCTCACCGCCTCTGGGGTCTCACAGACCCCACCACATCTGGGGTCTCACAGACCCCACCCCCACTGGGGTCTCACAGACCCCACCCCCTCTGGGGTCTCACAGACCCCACCGCCTCTGGAGTCTCACAGACCCCACCGGCTCTGGGGTCTCACAGACCCCATCGCCTCTGGGGTCTCACAGACCCCACCACATCTGAGGTCTGACAGACCCCACCGCCTCTGGGGTCTCACAGACCCCACCGCCTTTGGGGTCTCATAGACCCCCACCGCCTCTGGGGTCTCACAGACCCCACCACATCTGGGGTCTCACAGACCCCACCCCATCTGGGGTCTCACAGACCCCACCCCCTCTGGGGTCTCACAGACCCCACCGCCTCTGGAGTCTCACAGACCCCAACCCCTCTGGGATCTCACAGACCGCATCCTCTTTGGGATCTCACAGACCCCCCTGAATTTTTCTAAATCCCTCGATTCTTGACACGGTGGCGGCGGCGGCGGTGGAGAGATCTTTCTAAGAGAGATATATATACGTCCTGTGGGGTATGGAAAAACCTTACAGAAAGTATAGGAAAATCCTCCGGGGAGGAAAAATAATCTGTTAAACTAAAAATGTTAAACCAGAAATGGAACAATTTTTCTTTTTTTTCCCAAATGTTCGATTCCACATTTCCATTTACCACCTATAAAAACATGTCAATCATTTTATTCTCCAAAAAAATCCAATCACAGTCCTCCATTATATACCCCACCAGAAAATCCCTCCATTTAACCACAGGTTCGTCCAATTCGTCTCATTAAATATATACCATCAACCCCTCGCAAAGTGGAAGGGTAGGTTAGCGCCTCATCATACACACAGCTAAGAGCCGCGTCTAGTTAGTATCCGCGCAACAAAACGTTAGTGCAGCGAGAGCACGTCAGTGCGAAGGGTTGCCCAGTCGGGAAACCTGGCTGTAGGGGCGCATTGGAGGTAGTGGTACGTGCACTTAACTCAACCCACTATTCGAAAGTGTACACGTCCCTAACTCAGGCCTGCGGGGGATAGCGATTTGCTCGCTATACTGACTCCGTTCATCTATATATATATATATATATATATATATATATATATATATATATATATATATATATATATATATATATATATATATAATGTATACGTATATGTATGCATATACGTATATATGGTTGCACTGTCAGTTTTCGACAGTGAAACGCGCAGCCCCTGCTCGGGGGTTTCCCGTCCATCCGATTCACGTGTTAGCACGTGATATCGTTCACACGAATCGCGGACTGATGCCTCGTTTGGGCAAACGGGTGCGAGTACCGCGGCAAGGGACAGCAGCCAAACTCGTTGCTGTTACCGATTTGTGCTGTATATGCACATTCTAGGCCTCTGCGCCTCACTCTGCTATGACGTTTGCTTGCTCAAATCTCAGTGGGGGTCTCCTTCACCCCCCCCCCCTCCGCCCTTTCACTATCTCTATCTTGTCTCTCGATTTATATACATGTATATGGGGCATTCCTAGCCAACTCGGTAAGCGTTTAACCCTGACTATTCGATATGCTCGAAAAAACAAATATAATTTTTTTTTACCGTAACTTTTTTTTGTCATGAATTTTTTTAACAGAAATTTTGCGCAACAATTTAAAAATTTTACATTATTCTCAAAAATTGGGTTTTGAATATCAAAATTTTCGAGCTGTGATCTAGAGTGGGCAAACGTTTGCGTCAATTTTTTAAACCATTTTTTTGACAATGGAGTATTCCTGGCTTTCAACCCTGATTGCTTCCTATTCGTTACATAATTTTTCATACTATTCTATATGATTGAAAAAAAAACAGTTTTTTTTAGTTTTTGTTTACTGAAGTTTTTTTAATAAAAATGTTGCGCCCCAATTAAAAAATTGGAAATTATTCTCAAGAATCATCCTCCAAACGTAATACCCAGATACAAAGCAACGAATAACACAATAATAGAACTTTGTTCATCTTTACTCGAAACATAAATTATAAACACATCCTCTACATTAAATAGGAAAAAAAAGTTTAAACTTAAAATTAAAAATATTTTTCATTCGCATCCTAAGTTAATAGGTTAAAACATTTTCCTGCGAGCTTTTCATTTTTCGTACTTTTCGCACGCACATTTTTATATTTTCGCACGCACGCACGCACGCACGCACGCACGCACGCACGCACGCACGCACGCACGCACGCACGCACGCACGCACGCACGCACGCACGCACGCACGCACGCACGCACGCACGCACGCACGCACGCACGCACGCACGCACGCACGCACGCACGCACGCACGCACGCACGCACGCACGCACGCACGCACGCACGCACGCACGCACGCACGCACGCACGCACGCACGCACGCACGCACGCACGCACGCACGCACGCACGCACGCACGCACGCACGCACGCACGCACGCACGCACGCACGCGCGCACGCACGCACGCACGCACGCACGCACGCACGCACGCACGCACGCACGCACGCACGCACGCGCGCACGCACGCACGCACGCACGCGCGCACGCACGCACGCGCGCACGCACGCACGCACGCACGCGCGCACGCACGCACGCACGCGCGCACGCACGCACGCACGCGCGCACGCACGCACGCACGCGCGCACGCACGCACGCACGCGCGCACGCACGCACGCGCGCACGCACGCACGCACGCGCGCACGCACGCACGCGCGCACGCACGCACGCACGCGCGCACGCACGCACGCGCGCACGCACGCACGCGCGCACGCACGCGCGCACGCACGCGCACACGCGCACGCGCACGCGCACACGCACACGCACACGCACACGCACACTCACACGCACACTCACACGCAGACGCATGAAAATCTCGAGCTTTTTTTTTCATATAAACATAGCTTCCTATATGAGGAAGCGAAAAAAAATTATAAGTATTTTTTCGAGTATATAGAACGATATAAAAAATTATGGAACGAATTGGAAAGGATCAGGGTGAACGCTTACCGAGTTGGCCAGGAATACCCCATATATATCTCTCTCTGTGTTTCTAAGTCGCGAAGGTTTATCCTTTTCTTGCTCCCTCGCACTCTCGTGATAGTTTCAATGACGTGCGATTAGCATTGACTGAAACGGCACGGGGGTAAGCTTTTGTACGTCAGTCACTTCGAATTCGCGCGATATCGCTTGATGATATTATCCGATCACGCGCCGCTAGCGGAAGGGAGCAGCAAAGAGCCGGTTTATTATGTATATATATTCGAGAGACAGGAAGACTTACGAAACCTGGTGCTGCTGTTCGCAAAGCGCACGAAATCGCATTCGCCAACGGACTATAACGCTTCGCTAGGCGATATTATTAGGCCATTGTCACTGACGTGTATATAAAAACTATGCGACGGGATAACACCTCTCGCTACTTTTACAACCACTAGCTCAATCATTCAGCGATCGCTGCTTGTCTCGACTCGGCGATGCACTTTTTCGATAGCTGCTGGTATACTTAGCGAAACGTGTGTCACGAAATTATGGGGCAAAATGGAACTGCTGATTTCAGTGCTTTTTATTTATTTTTTTATTTTTTTCAACGCTGTAATTTTGTTAATTGGATGAATATTTCAACGCTCAATGACATTTTGGCTTAATGAATTTTTTTTTTCGACATTTTTGTCTCAGGATATTGAAAATGGGCCAGGAGTCGTGAAAAGTCGTTTTATATTTTTTTCTGAACAAATAAACGTGTGAAAAATATTTCTATAATTTATCACCATTTTTTCTATTGATGAAACTTTAAATTTTTATTTAAAAAAAAAATTGTTTTCGTTGTAGCTTAGGCAACTTTTGAAACCACCTAATAAAACTTTTTGCGTCAGTGAACTTTGTAGTT
Source organism: Ephialtes manifestator (assembly GCA_963970395.1). NCBI lineage: Eukaryota > Metazoa > Arthropoda > Insecta > Hymenoptera > Ichneumonidae > Ephialtes > Ephialtes manifestator. Next base: position 1,252,001 of record OZ019969.1, on the reverse strand, counting down.
GCTCGATTTTGATAAAAACAGATGCTTCAAACATTCATACGAATTTCTACAAATTTTTTCGCGAATTGTTCACGCGTGAACTTCTACAAAATTCCAGCATATGAATTAATGCATATATTCCTTCTGAGCGGTGATTTTCCGAGAGGTCGAAAACAGAGAGAAACCATGTGCACAGGCTTGTAACCGTCATACAATTCTGTCTACCTCATGAATATTACAAATTTCACATATTTCACATCGTTTTTTCCAAATTCTTTCATTCGTTAAAAAAAAAAGAAATCGTCGATTGCTATAAAGCAATGAGTATAATGGCTACGGGCCACGATGGAATTTTTGTTTTCATGTGTCACATTTTATCCCGGTTCTATATAGCATCTCCTGTCTCGTTTGTATTGCCGTACCATCATGCCCCGCGTTGCCGTTGTGCCCCTGTTCCATCGGAATCTATGGGAAAAAATGGGCAGGGAAAATATGACCGATGGCAAAAAAGGTTGCGAAAAAAATAACCGATGGAAAAAACGGTCGATGGAAAAAATGGCCGATGGAAAAAAAGGGTAGGGTACAAAATTTGGAATGACTAATACATAAAAATTCCAGAACTTTGCAAACTAAAATAACGAAAGATAAGTTGCTTGAATTTGTTAATTTGGAAATATCATTATGTCGAATAATTGTTTGTTTGGCAATTTCATTATTCAAGCACTTATTTATTCGAATAAATTTAAAAAAAAAACAAATAATTATTTGAATATTGTTCGAATAAATAAGAAAAACAAATAATTATTCGAATATTGTTCGAATATAAATTAAAAAACATGCTAACACACTGATTTTCACGCGCAGAAAAATAATTGCTTGCCCCAAATATTCGCATGACTAAATACGCTCCAAGCGACTAAGTTGGCTAGGTTAACCAATTTTTTGGTTGAATAGACAAACTAATTGGTTGTCGCAACCAATTCGGTGGTTCCTAACCAATTAATTTGCTGGCTCATCATCCAACTGGTTTGGCGTCTTAACTAAGTCATTCGTTTTTGTAATCAACTAGTTTATGTCCCCAGCCAATTGTGTCGTTTGAAGTCTTTTCAACCAATTTTTGCTTCCTCATAGAGGAAGCTTTCTTTTCATGAAAATTTTTTTTTTTCGAGATTTTCATGTCAGTACACTCAGAATGGGCCAAAACGTCGAGAATAGTGATTTAGAAAAAATGTCTGTATGTGTGTGTGTGTGTGTGTGTATGTGTGTATGTTACACGATCGAAAAATGTAAACCTTTATAACTCGGGAACGCCTTGAGATATCAAGCTGAAATTTGGACCATAGATAGAGGGATCAAGCCTCATCGTTCATACAGATTTTTGTTAAAATCCACTTCATCGTTAAATTATTACGCATTTTTTAATTTTTTGAAAAATGTCTGTTTACGCGATAATTCTTTCAATTTTCGAGATATTGATCTTAAAATTGGTATGAATATGAGCTTTCATACGCCGGTAATCGCTATTGAATTTGGTTAAGATCGGTTGAAACGTTAAAATTTTATGATGTTCTGAATTTTTCAAAAAATTAACATTATCGCTCTATTTTAACTTTTGCAAAACTTAAGATAGCGAACTCAAATTTTGTATATAAATGAAACAATATTCAGCCATTATATATGTATAATTTAGTGACGCACGGTATGAAATTTTTTATTTCATGGAATGTTGAATTATTTTTAAAAATATACATTATCACATTCACTTTTGGAAACGCTCTAATAATCACGAAATAACGTAATAACGAAAAAGAAAAAGCGAATCTACAACATGTATATTTATCTAATTAAAACAAGGATGCAAAGTAGAACCTTGCACATTGCTTCCTCATTATTTTTCGCATTTTACAAAGCTTCCTCTATAAGGAAGCCAAAAATTGAATAACATACTTCCTCATAGAGGTAGCTTTGTAAAATGCGAAAAATAATGAGGAAGCAATGTGCAAGGTTTTACTTTGCATCCTTTTCAGTACATATTTTTTACATATTTCAGAATGATACCCACACGCATATATTTTATATTTTACATTTTTATTTGACATTTTGCTACACATAAAGAAACATCTCTTTCCACACTGAGAGAAAATTATGGTATTAGTAACTATAAAGTGACAACTATTCATTTTTAGTTCGTACGATCAATTTTTTAATAGTTGCCACAACTATCAAATAATTACTATAACTACCAAATAGTCACCATAACTATTTTCATGATTCCCGTAACTATGAAAATAGTTGTATGGTCACTAAAAATTAATAGTTGTCACTTTATAGTTGACTGTACTATTACGATTTCTCTGAGTGCATCGACCATTTTTTTTCGTTCATTTTTTCTTGCTACTGTTCCATCGTGCCCCACAACCATTATAGGTTCCTATTGTTTTACCGACTGTCAAAATACCGACAAATTACAATCCCGAAAATTTCAAATACCGAATAATAAAAATATCGAAATGCAGAATCCTGATAGAACTTAAAAATTTTAAAACAAATAAAGAAAGAACCTAACAAAACCTAAAGAACCTAAAAAAAGGAATTAAAGGGAATTAAAAATCGGAACTTTAAATGGCGGTATTTCAATCTGTCGGTATATTAATTTTTCGGGATTATCATTTGTCGGTATTTTAATAGTTCGATATTTTGTCTCTCAGTATTTCGACCGTCGGGATAATAATTGTCGTTGAAACGTCCGGCAACCGAGCCATTATACCTCTTGTTGCCATTTAGCCCCGTTCTCCCCTATGCCATAACGCCCCAGCCACCTCCTCGCACTCCCGCCCCATAGCATCCAACCTGTACAGCGATTCGATCAGGATGTGCATCACCTCTGACACGTGTCACATAATGAAAAAGAAAGCAACTGAAGCGACCGAGTAGATCGAAAAAAAAAAAAAGAAAAAAAAACTCCCAGAGAAAAACTCTAACGTCATTTTTCATCATTACTAAGTTACGAGAGACCTTTGTTTTTTTTCCTGGTTGTTTTATCCCTGCCACGTACCTACCTACGTGTATTATAGGTATAACACCCGAGTACATAGGACAGGCACAGCTAGTGCATCGAGTCACTGCGGCGAGAGGCTATTATCCAGTGATGCCGCTGTCTCCCTCTCTCTATCTCTCTTCATATGTGTGCATGTGTGTCTTTCTCTCTCTTCATATGTGTGCATATGTGTCTCTCTCTCTCCTCATATGTGTGCATGTGTGTCTCTCTCTCTCTCCTCATATGTGTGCATATGTGTGTCTCTCTCTCTCTCTTCATATGTGTGCATGTGTGTGTTTCTCTCTCTCCTTATATGTGTGCATATGTGTGTCTCTCTCTCTCCTTATATGTGTGCATATGTGTGTCTCTCTCTCTCCTCATATGTGTGCATGTGTGTCTCTCTCTCTCTCCTCATATGTGTGCATATGTGTGTCTCTCTCTCTCTTCATATGTGTGCATATGTGTGACTCTCTCTCTCTTCATATGTGTGCATGTGTGTGTTTCTCTCTCTCCTTATATGTGTGCATGTGTGTGCTCTCTCTCTCCTCATATGTGTGCATATGTGTGTCTCTCTCTCTTCATATGTGTACATGTGTGTGTGTCTCTCTCTCTCTCTTCATATGTGTGCATGTGTGTGTCTCTCTCTCTCTTCATATGTGTGCATGTGTGTGTCTCTCTCTGTCTCTTCATATGTGTGCATGTGTGTGTGTCTCTCTCTCTCTCTCCCTTTATATGTGTGCATGTGTGTGTCTCTCTCTCTGCATATGTGTGCATATGTGTGTTGGTCTCTCTCTCTCTCTCTTCATATGTGTGCATGTGTGCGTCTCTCTCTTCATATGTGTGCATGTGTGCGTCTCTCTCTTCATATGTGTGCATGTGTGTGTGTTTGTATGTGGCGGACAGTGTGAGGATCACTGGCTCGTTGTGCGGTAGTGGTGGTTGGTTTTAACGTTCTAGCCCCAGCTCGCGCGAACGATCGAACGCGCTGTGGATGCCCCAGCAATGACAATATCGCTAACGAGCGATTCGGAGTTGGAGATCCCTTCCCTCCTAGTCTATCAGTCACTCATTCTCCATCTCCCTCAGCCACTGATTTTGTTCCTCGTTGATTTCCCACTCCATATATACCTTTTGCCCATCTCTACACTCACTCTCTCCTCCTCGATATATCGTAAATCAAATAAAAATCACGGCACGCGCCACGTGGCCCATTCACTCGTAATGATACACGTACATACATACACAGGTTGGTCCTACTTGTAGATTGTACACCATTTAATCGAATGCCACCTGCATGGCAACGTTACGTACTTCCCAATCGTTTATTACTATCTATAATCTGACTTTCCTTCGGGTTTCTCAATCGTCAATCACTGGGAAACATTTTTAATGTACCCGAAGTACGACAATGTGTCATGCAACAAGTGCTAATGACGGTTTTTGATAAGAGGTCATTGACACACTTTTGATGGAATCAAAAGATGGAGAAAAAAATTGGTAAGACCAACCGAATGTGCAGTTGCGGGTGGCGAAATAAACATTTGGTTAATTGAACACACCGAGAGAAAAGATTTCATTGACGCCAAAGAAATGGGTGGATCGATTTTTTTTTCATTGATTTCAATGAAATAGTGCATTTGAATTTCAAAGAGAACATTTCATTGGCTGTAAATAAAGATTTACTTGAGCATATAATAAAGAAACAGTTTCATTGTTTTAAAGAGACGTTTTTATTAGTTCCAAGAAACATTTTCATTGATCTCTCTCTCGCACCTAACCTCACTTTTTTGTTTTGCGGTTCTCCCGAACGAACGGCTTCGAGTTTCGAGGAGCCAGAAGCTTAGCCTATTTCTGCCGTACTTCCTTACATACTCACAAAATTTGAGCTTTATCTGCCGCGTACTTCAGGAAAAAATAGGTTCCGAAATTTTGAGCTGGTGAGAAGAAGGTTTCATTGAATCAGAGACGATATCTGTGAAATCAATGAAAAAGGTTCATTGGTTTAAAGAAATGTTTTTTCGAATCAATGTCACTACTTTTCATTGAGTTTGAGATCATTCAAAGAAAAGATAGTATTGAAATTCAAGTATTTAATTTAATTCGCTAAGATTTCCGTGAATCAATGAAACTTTTTCTCTCGGTACATGTATATTTGGTTGAACGAACCAACGCATAGTTGAATCAACTTTCCTTAATTCACAATGTTACTTCCGGACTTATTTTTCATTATTGAAAATTAAACAAAACAATAAATAAATGTTATTATTAATTCTTTCAAATTATTATTGTTATTATTCTATTAAGTGAAAATGAAGTATACTAACAATATATTGATCATTCTTCTTTTTCTTACACCTAGTAGCGAGAAGCGCTACTGGATGCGAACTTTTTATATTAGTCAGCTTTCCCACGCCGAATAGCAGGCCACCGCACATCTATGAGATGCGCAATGTCCTGCATCTTTAATTTTTGTATTAATACGCCGTGTCTTTAGTACTACTTGTAATTTCCAACATAGTCAGTCTTACTCCGGGGGCAGACTAACCCGAGTGGAAATTCTATCACGGGTGCCTGAGGACTAATCAGGCCGCGATCGGGAAATCTTAAAGCTTGCCTTTCTGTGGAATGCCTTAGAGTGACCTGATTTTGCGCGGAGAGAGGTGCCTGATAATACCCAAGCGCCATCTGGTGTGCATACTTTGATCAGGAAGCCGTACGCGGCCCTGATTAGATATACATTATTATGCCGAATTAATCCCAGCGCCATCTCGCGGGCCAACTTTGGTCAAGAAGCCGTACAAGGTCCTGATTAGATACGTATTATCATTCCGTATTAACCCCAGTACCATTTTGTGCACCAATTTTTATCAGGAAACCGTACGAGGTTCTTACTAGATGTATGTTCCGATTTTTTTAAATTCATTTCGCGAGTTTTTTTAAGGTAACATTACAATCGAGAAGTCCGAGCAATTTTGGCACACTTTAACTCAGCTTTCTGTATTTCTCGCAAAATAATATGCAGTGAATATGAAAGTTTTTTTAAGTTAAAAGGCTTAAAGTAATTAAGAAAACAGAAATATAAGGCACGTTTTAATTCACTTATGAATTTCCTGCCTGGACAGTTCCAGATAGGGACCTGTCCAGGCCTTACTCGACTCTGGTCAGGGCTCGAACAGGTATCCTGATCATGGCCTGAGTAATTTCCCCGATTAGGGCCTGAGCACTTCCCGGATCATGGCCTTAACAGTCTCCCTGATCATGGCCGTATCAAGCCCAACGTTACGTTTTGGCAGCGGGCCTGGTCCGGTTGCCTTGACACTGCCTGATAAGGAACTACGGCCTATCTGATAATGCCCTTGTTACGACAATATCAGAATCTCTACTCGGGAAGCTGGTCGACACTCGTTAACAATTAACAAATTTAAACATTATAAAACTCAAACCATTATAATTTGTCTCCCGTGAATAAAATTTATATCAATTGTGTTTAAAATAAATGTATACAATTATTCAATCACCCAGTCGCTTCCTCCAACCCCTGAGGCGGCACAATCCGTACAAAAATGGAGGGACAAATAAATCAATTTTCATTTTTTGCGTCTTTTCCACAAAAATAATAAAATAAATTAAAGCCATGACGTAACACACAATAACTATTATTTCGTTCACGGAACAATATATTTCTTTCGCCACCCGCAACCGCACATTTGATTGGTTTTTTTCTGATATTTGCCAATTTTTTTCTATAAGTTTTTTATAGTTGAAAATATTTTTTTCCTTTAATGTAATAGTATTACAAATTTTAATTAATGAATTGCCATAGTAACTTTCATATAACAATATTGTAAAATTAGAGAATTAATTTCATATTTATTCAATTTCATTTTTTAAAAAAATATCCGTGTGTATATGAATATCGAAATTTCTATCATCCACAACTCAAGAACCGTACAATCTATTGAGCTAGAATTTTTCACACAAGTAAATCAGCAGCCCGTCTTTAAATGTTCCAATTTTTGACGAAATGTATGAAGAACTTTTGAATTTACAGCGTTTTTAATATTTTGAAAAAGCTCGTGATTGCTTTAACTTTCGTAAAATTTACGATATTTTCCAAAATAGTTATTCATGAGTGCAGATTGCACATTTAATGTTGTTTGCTATCAAATTTAGCTAAAATCAAAAAAGCTTTTCGAAATTTTCATAAAATTAACATTATTGTATTAACTTTCGAAAAACAAGAGACAGCAAGACGAAATTTTGAAGGTAAGCGGAATAATATTTTTTTGATGCTAGATACTGAATTTAGTGGAGATCCGCAAGATGGATTCGGATTACATAGGAATAACATATTTCCATTATTATTTATTGACGACTAAAATTTCGCTGCACTTCAGTTTTTTTTTTTTTTCAAATTTATTCAAAACAGGGATGTAAAGTAGAACCCTTCATATCGCTTCCTCATTATTTTAAACTTTCTACAAAGCTTTCTTGGGAAAGCTAAAATCGATTACCAAACCTCTCCTCATTATTTCTAAAAATTTAAAAATAATGAGAAAGCAATATGCAAGATTCTAATTTTTTTTTTAAGATTATTAATGCATTATTTGTTTATGGATTTGAAGTGAAGTTATGCGAGAATCTACTGTCGGTTGTATTTTCGCTTCGAGCTACCAATAGTCGAATATATTCGAATATTTTAGCGTGATCGACGTCGGTATTCGATGACGTGCCATTAATATCGCGGTTGAAGTATGTGCTAAAATTGATGGCAAAAAAATGTCATGCCATAGGGAAGTCGACAGAAAGATAGAGGCTGGATTGCGGGGTCGAAGGGGCAAAACAGGGTGGTAAAAGGGACGGAAGAATAGTGAGCGAGACTCTCGGGGTTTGTATAGTCCTTTCCTTCTCTCCTTTTCTCTCTCTCTCTCTCTCTCTCTCTCTCTCTCTCTTTCTCTTGAAAGTCCGAATCGCAAATGTTAACGCCAGAATGTCACGCGAGCAGCGCGAGCGGCTTATTCGGGTGCGCTAACGTATAACCAGAGAGAAAAGCGACGAGTTTCGTTGCTCTCCTCTACCATCGGTGCTGCTGTGTGGCAAATGCTGCTCGATTCGCTCTATACCTCAAACTATTCGAGCCCCTGAGAGAGAGACTTCTGGACTTTATATACGTAGAGGGGTTTCGAGGGTGGCAATAAATCTCCGACTCGCTATCCGAATCCTTTTATATTACCACCCCCGCCTACCTTTTATTATATCACTCGTAGCTCAACGAGTTATTTCCTTGGTTCGCCCAAACGCCTGCCTAAATATTTGAGCGTTCACGACGTCGACTACTAAGAGGTGAAATTCCCAAATATACATGCCTACGGGCCATTCCAGATCAAATCGTCCTCCATCGTGACTGCACAAATTTTTAATATTTCTTTTTCTGCTCAGAACAATATTTAAAAAATACACTATCTTGTTATTTTGAAAATTATGCTTCTTCATAGAGGATGATTTGTTTTCGGGTGAATTTTTTTTTTTCGTGTTGTTCATGTCAGTACACTCAAAATGGTCTAAAATGGCGAGAAAAGTGGTTTAGAAAAAAATGCGTGTGTGTTTCACTCGAAATTCAAACTTATATGTCTCAAGAAATTTAGCTTTTATTTGTGGTAATTTTTAAAAATTCAAAAATATGTTAAAGTTTTATTTGATTTTGCAATTATCGAAAAATGTTTGTATGCTCTCTAGTAGCCGCAAATTTTTCGCTATTAAGCTAAATAATTTTTTATGAATAAATCTATGTTAAAGGAGGATCGGTATTGAATTTGGAATGAATCTGTAAAAAAGTTCGGTTTTTATGGAATTTTGAATTTTTCAAAAAATATTCGTTTTGCTCTAACTCACGTCAAATTTCACCAAATCAGCTGAAATTTTCTACAGATGAAAAATAATATTCAGCACTGCTACCTACCAAATTTGGTCGTCATCGGTAAAACTGTTTGGATTTTACGTGATTTTTTATTTGTCCAGAACTTTGCACATTGTTTCCTCATTTATTTTCATTTTTTACAAAGCTTTCTCTCTGAGGGAGCCAAAATTAATAAATAAGTTTAGTCATAGAGGTGGTTTTGTGAAAAATGAAAATTAATGAGCAAGCAATGTACAAAGTTCTACTTTGCGGCAATACGTCGTTTCTACAGAACCCGATTCTACACATCACCGACTCAACACCACCGACTCTACACTACGGCAATTCGACACATGCCTCGATTCAACACAACAGCAACTGTACACATCACCAACTCGACACAATCCCAATTCTACACAGTCCCGATTCTACACAGTCACAACTCTGACAAGCCAAATGCACAACGGCAAACTCTACACAGACCCGATTCGACACAACCCCAATTCTACACAGCCCCGATTCTACACAGTCACAACTCTGACAAGCCAAATGCACAATGGCAAACTCTACACAGACCCGATTCGACACAACCCCAATTCTACATAGCCCCGATTCTACACAGCCACAACTGTGACAAGCCAAATGCATAACGGCAATACTCTACACAGCCCCGATTCGACACAACCCCAATTCTACACAGCCCCGATTCTACACAGTCACAACTGTGACAAGCCAAATGCACAACGGCAATACTCTACACAGCCCCGATTCTACACAGTCACAACTGTGACAAGTCAAATGCACAACGGCAATACTCTACACAGCCCCGATTGTACACAACCCCAATTCTACACAACCCCGATTCTATATAGTCACAACTGTGACAAGCCAAATGCACAACGGCAATACTCTACGCAGCCCCGATTCTACACAGGCACAAATGTCACGAGCTAAATTCACAACGGCAATACTCTACACTGCCCCGATTCTACACAGGCACAACCGTCACGAGCTAAATTCACCAAAGTCCCGATTCAACACATCACCGATTGTACACCGTCACCAATTCACATCCAATCAACGTATGTCGTTCAAGCATTCCAACTCATTGGCGCACTATGATTGGATGTGAATTGGTGACGGTGTACAATCGGTGATGTGTTGAATCGGGACTTTGGTGAATTTAGCTCGTGACGGTTGTGCCTGTGTAGAATCGGGGCTGTGTAGAGTATTGCCGTTGTGAATTTAGCTCGTGACATTTGTGCCTGTGTAGAATCGGGGCTGTGTAGAGTATTGCCGTTGTGAATTTAGCTCGTGACATTTGTGCCTGTGTAGAATCGGGGCTGTGTAGAGTATTGCCGTTGTGAATTTAGCTCGTGACATTTGTGCCTGTGTAGAATCGGGGCTGTGTAGAGTATTGCCGTTGTGCATTTGGCTCGTCACAGTTGTGACTGTATAGAATCGGGGCTGTGTAGAATTGGGGTTGTGTAGAATCGGGGCTGTGTAGAGTATTGTCGTTGTGCATTTGGCTCGTGACAGTTGTGACTGTGTAGAATCGGGGCTGTGTAGAATTGGGGTTGTGTCGAATCGAGGCATGTGTCGAGTTGATGATGTGTCGACTTGGTGATGTGTACAGTTGCTGTTGTGTTGAATCGAGGTATGTGTCGAATTGCCGTTGTGTATAGTCGGTGGTGTTGAGTCGATGATGTGTAGAATCGGGTTCTGTAGAAACGACGAATTGCCCTACTTTGCAACTTTTTTCTTAAGCTATCAAAGCTCTTAAGGATGCATCCCACATATATTTTCAACCAATTTGAGTACTCGGCGACAATAAAAAATTCTGAGAAACATACATTTAATTGAAGATACTAAGACCATACATTTTTAATAATAATAGAGCCAAAAACAATTTCCAAAATAGTGTAAAAAAATTATTAACATGTTTTTAGTTGGAAACTTTAATCATTTTGCTTCCTCATAGAAGAAGCTTTGTGTCATGAAATATTTTTTTTCGAGATTTTCATGTCAATACGTTTAAAATGGTCTGAACTGTCGAGAAAAGTGGTTTAAAAAAAATTGTCCGGATGTATTCATGTGTGTGTGATGAAAGGAGAAAAATTCATATAACTGTAATTTATAAAGTATTCGACCGAATAAGCTAAAATTTAAACAACATATAAAGTACTGGCTAGTTTTCAATTGGTATAAATTTTACAAAAATCGCTTAACGCATTTCATTTTTATAAGAATTTTGAAATTTTCAAAAAAGTACGTAAATGCTCTATCTCGAACGAATTTTTAGCTATCGGTCTGAAACTTCGTATTAAAATTGAACAAGGTGATACGACCTTTGGTATTGAATTTGGGCCAAATCGGTAAAGCGTTTCGATTTTTATGAGATTTTGAATTTTTCGAAAAATTTTCTTTTTGCTCTAATTCAGTTAAAATTTCAACAAATCGACTGAAATTTTCTCCACAGGAAAAATAACATTCATCCCTGCTACCTATAAAATTTGGTGATGATCGGTAAAGCGGTTTGGATTTTACGTGATTTTGAATGTTTTAAAAAATTTATTAGTGTCGCTATGGATTTTGTAAAACGTCAGAAATCATCAACTTCGTCAATAATTTTCATCTGTCGCATTCCTCTAAGAGGAAGCCAAAATTAAAAGTAAAGAAACTTCCTCAAAGAACCTAAAAAGCGAAAAAAAACGATTCACCGCTTACTATTTCATTTACCGCATTTTCGAATAAAATAACATTTTCAAGGTATTCGAATATTAGAAAATATTTGAAAATATGTATAAAATATTTTTATGTAATATTCTACAAATCTGTGATTACAGAAATATGGCGTGTTTAATTAGATTTTTTGACATTACGCTTTTTGGACGAAATAGCCTATGCATGAGGTTTTGATGCGGTTTCTAGCCTCGGGAACGCGATGGTGGCCTCTAAGCATGAATTTCCGCCGATAAAGCTTATCGGTACGGTGGTCCCGTTCGTGACTTCCTTGGAATCTGCGATCTACGCGTTTTACCCTCTCGCTTGTTCGCCCTTATATGCCTCCTATTCTGGCTCACTTCATATACGCCTCCGCCAAGAGGTCCGGTACACTTTATTGATTGAGGCACTTGGATTCCTCGGGATTTAGTCAACACTCGAGCGACGCCGAGGAGGACGACGACGACGAGCTATTTAACAGTTACAGAGTGAGTTACGTGAGTCGCACCTACTAATATTCGCGGTAAACGAGCACTTAACTCTATCTTGCTGTATACATCTCGGTTAAGATGATTTAGTGTGTATTTTTTTTTTCTTTCTCGAGCCATCACGCCATTGCAATACAATGCGAGATATTTCTCATTAAAATAGATAAGAATGAAAAAAGATATTCAATTAAATTTCTTCAACATGTATTTCGTGGAAATAATGCACACTTGCATCATTTTCAAGAGGAAAGATCAACCTCAGTTTTGTATTATCAAATTGCTGCATTCAACTCGTACGAATATTTCAGATTACATGGAAAAAATAGTGTATGGAAAAATATAGTTTTACATATATTAAGTAGATATAGCCTGACATATATTTAAATATAAAAATGTTGTGTGAATTAACTAAAGTATTATTTAAGATATAAAATAAATAATGTATATCAAGAATATAATGCACGAATATATTTCTGTTTCATGGAGAAGTTCCGCTGAAATTCATACAGACACTCACACAGACTATTTTCCATTTGGCATGTGAAAGTGTGTCTTAGAATGTCTATGTGTTTGTTAAAACGATCTTTAAGATTTGTACTTTATTATTATATTGACTTTTGTTATTTATATTATGAATGTGCTTTTATTTTTACCACATCAGACGCAATCATATAAATCTATAAAGTTCTAACTACATTATACTAACTTCATTTTATATTGCATATTACCGATATTCAAATAGACAAAAAAAATTGGATAGCATATAATCTGAATGTAAATGTAAAAAAATGTAAATATATTTTTTCAGCGATTAATATGTACCATCATGTAGGGGAAGACCTTAAATCTAATTAAAATGCAGAATTACTCGCATTTTACTGGAATAAATAACATTCGAAAATATATAATTTTTATGCTAAATAAATAACTTTCGTAAATATATAATTTTTATGCTAAAAAAATTACATTCGAAAATATATAATTTGTATGCTAAATAAATTACATTCGAAAATATATAATTTGTATGCTAAATAAATTACATTCGAAAATGTATAATTTTTATGCTAAATAAATTACATTCGAAAATATATAATTTTTATACTAAATAAATAACATTCGAAAATATATAATTTTTATGCTGAATAAATTACATTCGAAAATATATAATTTTTATGCTAAATAAATTACATTCGAAAATATATAATTTTTATGCTAAATAAATAACTTTCGTAAATATATAATTTTTATGCTAAAAAAATTACATTCGAAAATATATAATATGTATGCTAAATAAATAACATTCGAAAATATATAATTTGTATGCTAAATAAATTACATTCGAAAATATATAATTTGTATGCTAAATAAATTACATTCGAAAATGTATAATTTTTATGCTAAATAAATAGCATTCGAAAATATATAATTTTTATGCTAAATAAATAACATTCGAAAATATATAATTTTTATACTAAATAAATAACATTCGAAAATATATAATTTATATGCTAAATAAATTACATTCGAAAATATATAATTTTTATGTTAAAAAAATTACGTTCGAAAATATACAACTTTTATGCTAAATAAATAACATTCGAAAATATATAATTTTTATGCTAAATAAATAACATTCGAAAATATATAATTTTTATGCTAAATAAATAACATTCGAAAATATATAATTTTTATGCTAAATAAATTACAATCGAAAATATACAATTTTTATGCTGAATAAATTACATTCGAAAATATATAATTTTTATGCTAAATAAATAACATTCGAAAATATATAATTTTTATACTAAATAAATAACATTCGAAAATATATAATTTATATGCTAAATAAATAACATTCGAAAATATATAATTTTTATGCTAAAAAAATTACATTTGAAAATATATAATTTTTATGCTAAATAAATTACATTCGAAAATATATAATTTTTATGCTAAATAAATAACATTCGAAAATATATAATTTTTATGCTAAATAAATAACATTTGAAAATATATAATTTTTATGCTACATAAATAACATTCGAAAATATATAATTTTTATGCTAAAAAAATTACATTTGAAAATATATAATTTTTATGCTAAATAAATAACATTCGAAAATGTATAATTTTTATGCTAAATAAATTACAATCGAAAATATATAATTTTTATGCTGAATAAATTACATTCGAAAATATATAATTTTTATGCTAAATAAATTACAATCGAAAATATATAATTTTTATGCTGAATAAATTACATTCGAAAATATATAATTTTTATGCTAAATAAATAACATTCGAAAATATATAATTTTTATGCTAAATAAATAACATTCGAAAATATATAATTGTTATACTAAATAAATAACATTCGAAAATATATAATTTTTATGCTAAATAAATAACATTCGAAAATATATAATTTATATGCTAAATAAATAACATTCGAAAATATATAATTGTTATACTAAATAAATAACATTCGAAAATATATAATTTTTATGCTAAATAAATAACATTCGAAAATATATAATTTATATGCTAAATAAATAACATTCGAAAATATATAATTTGTATGCTAAATAAATAACATTCGAAAATAAATAATTATTATACTAAATAAATAACATTCGCAAATATATAATTTTCATACTAAATATATTAGCGCCAAAAAGATATATCTGAGATATATCGAAAATACATAAAAACTGTATTATCCGCCGAAACGTTGATTACATCAGATATATTTTCATCTAAAAATATATATTTCATTTTCCATGGTGGGTAGAATTATAGCAAACTAGAAAAGCCCAAGTAGGAGCCCCAACAATTTTTATGCACGGTTAAATTTATATCCATAATATAGTTTGCAACTGAATAATTATTTAATAGGATGCACCCTTCCTGCATAATAATAATAATATATAATATGAAACTGGCCGACACCTGTGGCACATAGCTGTCCCATAAACTTGTGAATGCCGAGTCATCCGGAACCTCGTTGTTGTTCTACATTGTAATTAAAAAACTTGTATCATTGCAATCATATTCGTCATGTATATGTGCTGCTTCAGTATCCGTCTCGTAATGTAGTCCCTCGTGAGTTTTCGATGCTTGCTACTCCGCTACTATGATGATGCTGCTGCTGCTGTTGCTGCCGGTGGTGGCAGCACAGCCAGAGGATGTATACCAATGCTACGTGAGTTCGTACCTTATAGCAACTGTTATAAACTGCAAACTCACCGTTAATTCATGCGATATATATACATATATATATAGTTATACTATATTTGACGACTTATACTTGGACACGCACTGTATACCAGTACATATCGCATAGCCCAGTATTCCAAGTGCGCTCTGTTCTAGTTTCATTCACTCGCAAATAGAATTTCGTACCAGAGCAAAATTAATTTTCGGACAAGTTGAATATGTATGCCGTGGTTAACAGATAGGACGGACGATGTAGCGCAATATCATTACACGCTGGCTCCGAATGAGATATTCTCTTTGCGTTTAGCTACTTTTTTCGGCTCTTTTGGAAACATTTATAATTTGCCAAATTTCACTTCTACTTTAGAGTATTAGAGTATTTTTTTTTTCAAAATTTCTTCCGATTTTTTTTGGATAAATTTAGGGAATGTAGTTTTTGTTTAAATTTATTGTCTCAAATTATCTTTAAGGGTGTTTTTTTTTGTAATGGAAAAATTTGATCGAAAATTGAATATTTTTGGGATATTAAAACAAAAATTTTTTTTTTTTAATTGTTCTAAAAATGAGATTCTATTATTCTAATAGATACACCAAATTTTTAATTTAAATAAAAATTGTTGATTGTTATTTTTAATCATTTATTATTTTAATTAAAACATTAATATCTCGAAAATTATTTACGCTATCTACAATTTGAAAAAATGAAAATATGCGTCTTTTAATGGCTTATAAGATGAATATTTGTTCAAATTCAATTACGGAATTTAGAACGATATTAATTAACAGATAGGACGGACGATGTAGCGCAATATCATTACACGCTGGGTCTGAATGAGATATTCTCTTTGCGTTTAGCTACTTTTTTCGGCTCTTTTGGAAACATTTATAATTTGCCAAATTTCACTACTAATTTAGAGTATTAGAGTATTTTTTTTTTTTCAAAATCTCTCGATTTTCTTTGGATAAATTTAGGGAATGCAGTTTTTGTTTAAATTTAGTGTCTGAAATTATCTTTAAGGGTGTTTTTTTTTGTAATGGAAAAATTTGATCGAAAATAAAATTTTTTTGGAATATTGTAAAAAAAGAAAAAATCTGAAATTTTTTCTAAAAATCAGATTCTATAATTCCAACAGATACACCAAATTGCGAATGAAAAAAAAAAAATTATGTCATTTTTAATCATTTATTATTTTAACTAAGACATTAATATCTCGAAAATGAAAAAAATTGTTGGTTGTAATTTTCAAACATTTATTATTTTAACTAAAACATTAATATCTCGAAAATGATTTACGCTATCTACAATTTGAAAAAATGAAAATATGCGTGTTTTAATGGCTTATAAGATGAACATTTGTTCAAATCCAATTACGGAATTTAGAACGATATTAATGGCAAAATAAACCCAAAATTCGTATTTTAAGATAAACGGCGACTTTTATTTTACCGAATATTCATATTTACGTTATGTTAGACAAAATAAAATATTCTGTCGAAAATATTTTATGTGCCAGGAATTTCAACAAAAGTGATATAATTCGTCATAAGACGCATTTTTTCCTTTTTTCAAATTGTAGATGAAGTAAACCATCTTTGAGATATCAATGATTTAGTTAAAGCAATAAATAATTGAATAGTACAAACAACAATTTTAAAAAAAAATTAATTTCGTTGTATCTGTTGGAATTATAAAATTTGTCTTTTAGAAAAATGTTCATAATTTTTTTTTTTTGGATGGATGAATTAATATGGAATACTTCATATGTAAATACTTTGCAAACAAACCCGCGTAAAAATAATGATGTGAAATTGAGATCACAAATTGACATATATTAAAAAGTGTCATTTTTTAGATGTGTTAAGGGGAGGGAGTCAGGTCAAAAAAATTGATTTTGGAAATTCAATATCATCCAAATCCTGTTGCATATAAAAATTCGCAACGCACTATATTGTTGGCACTCGATGAAAGGATTTTTTACTGTCGTCTGACTTGCATATGCTTTTCAATATTATCTTAAGCTATAGTTCTTAGGTTTTCCATTCTGCGCATGATTCAGATCAAACTACTAGGCAGATTGGAATGGTTGACGTCTCATTTTCTTCTTCATGAAAAGATACACCGACTACATGGAGCAAATGTTAATAAAAAGTAATATTTTTTAAGTGACATAATTATTAATAAATAAATTTTATGCTATTTTCTAAATCAGTGATTAACTTTGCTTTCAGAATGAAAAAAAATAGTTTGCTCCATTTAGCCGGTGTATCTTTTCGTGAAGAAGAAAATGAGACGTCAACCATTCCAATCTGCCTAGTAGTTTGATCAGAATCATGCGCAGAATGGAAAACCTAAGAACTGCAGCTTAAGGTAGTTCTGTCGCTTCACGCTCACTTCGCATAAGTTTCCGAAAATTGAGAGCGAATTGCAATCACTTCTTGATGATATAAAAATCTGAAA
Source organism: Ephialtes manifestator (assembly GCA_963970395.1). Taxonomy (NCBI): domain Eukaryota; kingdom Metazoa; phylum Arthropoda; class Insecta; order Hymenoptera; family Ichneumonidae; genus Ephialtes; species Ephialtes manifestator. Next base: position 1,234,203 of record OZ019969.1, on the reverse strand, counting down.
AAAATCATGCATATTTAAAATACTTAAGACATTATTTCGACATGATAATAATTCCAAAATGTTATTAACAAATTGATGAAAAATAAAAATGTTCAACAGATCTTCCGACAACCTAATTTTTTTGTTTCGATGAAAATGATTCATTCATTTTTCTGAATACGTATGAATTTTTTCAAATTTTTTTCTTTGCTTTGAATTTTGTGAGTTTTTCCATGTAAAAAATCGAAAAATTCAAAGCAAAGAAAAAAATTTGAAAAAATTCATACGTGCTCAGAAAAATGAACAAATCATTTTCACCGGACCAAAAAAATTAAGTTGTCGGAAAATTTGTTAAACAATTTTATTTTTCATCAATTTGTTAATAACATTTTGGAATTATTATTATGCCGAATTAATGTCTTCAGCATCTTTAATATGCATGATTTTTTACAGATTTTTATATCATCGAGAAGTGTTTGCAATTTGCTCTCATTTTTCGGAAACTTATGTGAAGTGAGCGTGAAGCGACAGAACTACCTTAAGATAATATTGAAAAGCATATGCAAGTCAGACGACATTAAAAAATCCTTTCATCGAGCACCAACAATATAGTGCATTGGGCATTTTGATATGCAATAGGATTTGGATGATATTGAATTTCCAAAATCAATTTTTTTGGTCTGACTCCCTCCCCTTCGTACGAAAAATCTTTAAAAATTTCAACGCGATATTGAGATCGATGTACTAATACTAAATTGTAATTTGCTACGAGTTAACGCGACATATATAATAGATTTTGATCTTTCAAATATACAATTGAATTTCAGCGCAATAATTGCGTTTGCAAATTATTCAAAAAACTTAGTACGAAAATGATTCCAAAATCGGTTTGAACTTTTCAAAAAAATTAGTCATCTTAACGCGTCTCAAAAATATGTCAATTTTTTGCAAATATGTCAATTTATGATCACAATTTGACATAATTATTTTAACCCGGAAAAAGTTGTCGTACAAAAATAAAACATGATTGCTCTTGCGTTCGGATGATTAGAAAAAGGAGTAAACGTTTTTTTTTCACCTTGAAGAAAAACATCGATCGCAAGTTTTGATGAGGTGCGGTTAACAATAGCCATTATAGTGGTTGTAATAACCGTACAGGTCGACACAGTTTTCAGGTTTACGCCAGTAGAGGTTTTGCCTGAAGATCCCTCCCACAGTATACACCATCCATTTACAGGATATACTCGGCGCAGAGGCAGCAGGAGTGCATGCATCAGCTCTCGAATAACGGAGAAGGCTCTGGCAACGCCTTTGCCAGAGCCTCGGTATTAGACAGAGAGTTTCCACTAACCGGTGCTGCGGTACCCCGAGGCCTTGCGAGGCAGAATTCGCGCACACGTAATAGAGGAAGTGAAGTTTATGTGCCAACTTCTTACACCAGCAGTAGCAACAGCAACAGCAACAGCAGCAGCAGCAGCAGCAGCAGCGGCAGCAACGGAATAGCGCTTATAGTATGCGCCTAGCTAGGCATAGGTGGCTTGGTGGTTCTCCAGCTAGCTCTACCTCGTGGGAAACTCCACTCCGCTCTAGTTATTGCGGCAATTTAACGTTCCAAAGCAACGTCGTGCTTGTCTGAACTTATCGACGCGAGCTATTGAGAAACGTTTGATTATGCTCTACGCGTTACGATATATATACACGCTTTCATTTTGATGCGACTAACATGAGCATTTTATGAACGAACGGTGATGGAATAAATTCGGATTTTTGGTCAACGAAATTAGAGCATGTTTGAGATATCTGAGAGTCAGGGCAGCCATTTTTTTAAAAATCACTTCAGATTTTTCAAACAATTGGATGTATTTTAGTTAAATATATCAATTGGATATATTTTAGTTAAATATAATTGGATATATTTAAATATAACTTAAATATACAAGATATAAGCGCTTTTATTTTGATCTGACTAACATGAGTATTTTATGAAAAAACGGTGATGGAGCCAATTTGAAATTTTGTTCAACGAAATTACAGCATGTTTGAGATATCTGAGAGTCAGGGCAGCCATTTTTTTAAAATCACTTCAGATTTTTCAAACAATTGGATATATTTTAGTTAAATATATCAATTGGATATATTTTAGTTAAATATAATTGGATATATTTAAATATAACTTAAATATACAAGATATAAGCGCTTTTATTTTGATCTGACTAACATGAGTATTGTATGAAAAAACGGTGATGGAGCCAATTTGAAATTTTGTTCAACGAAATTAGAGCACGTTTGAGATATCTGAGAGTCAGGGGAGCCATTTTTTTAAAAAAAACTTCAGATTTTTCAAACAATTGGATATATTTTAGTTAAATATATCAATTGGATATATTTTAGTTAAATATAATTGGATATATTTAAATATAACTTAAATATACAAGATATAAGCGCTTTTATTTTGATCTGACTAACATGAGTATTGTATGAAAAAACGGTGATGGAGCCAATTTGAAATTTTGTTCAACGAAATTAGAGCATGTTTGAGATATCTGAGAGTCAGGGCAGCCATTTTTTTTTAAATCACTTCAGATTTTTCAAACAATTGGATATATTTTAGTTAAATATATCAATTGGATATATTTTAGTTAAATATAATTGGATATATTTAAATATAACTTAAATATACAAGATATAAGCGCTTTTATTTTGATCTGACTAACATGAGTATTGTATGAAAAAACGGTGATGGAGCCAATTTGAAATTTTGTTCAACGAAATTAGAGCATGTTTGAGATATTCTTAGTCAGGACGGCCATTCTTTTTTAAATCACTTCAGATTTTTCAAACAATTGGATATATTTTAGTTAAATATATCCAATTAACTTAAATATACAAGATATACGCGCTTTCATTTTGATGTGACTAACATGAGTATTTTATGAAAAAACGGTGATGGAGTTACTTTGAAATTTTGTTCAACGAAATTAGAGCATGTTTGAGATATTCTTAGTCAGGACGGCCATTCTTTTTTAAATCACTTCAGATTTTTCAAACAATTGGATATATTTTAGTTAAATATATATAACTGTCAGAGGAGGTTGCTTGAATTTTTCAGATTTTTTTCTCCAGTGCCCTACACGTTTTCCAAAGGTATCGAATTATTGCGAATTTTACAAACACTCATTCGAAATAATCCCAATACAGAATTAATGGTTCCCGAAAAATGTAAGATCACGACGTATTCCTATGTACAAAAAAGTCTCAGCTTTAAAAAAAGAAAATACTCTCGTTTGTTTCCGAATTTGTTAAAGCAGTGAAAATCAACAAATTAGTAAAATTAAAACTGTTTTTTGAGTGCCTTTCGCCAGTTCAATTACAATTTTTTTTTAACTGGAAATTTTTCTCATAACATATGTAAATTATAGAGTTTGTATAAATTAACAACTCTAATGCTGCGTGTCGAAGTACCATTTTTTTCCGTGTATTGAGTCGAGTAAAAATGTAAAAAACTTGGCGTTTTTTGATTTCAAAAATATTTGTGCAATTTAATAAAACTGCGGGATGACGCGTGTCAATGTACGAAATTTTGTTTTCACGTGTCACATTTTTCTCCAGTTTTAGTTCCGCGTTGCCATTTTGCCTCGTTCTTCCCTATTGCCATTTAAATAAGGGTTGTATTGCGGGTCTGCTAACAAAAATATTATCATCACTTATATTACGCGATTTTCAGTGTGAAATATAGGGGAAATATTCACACCAAATGTTGCAGAAACCTCAAAAAGCTTGCGGCGATTAAACTGAAATTTGATACCAAACAACGTAAAGTGGCCACTGATTAAAACTGAATGATGTAATTTCAGATATTGGCATTAACTGGTGAGTGGGTCAGCCACTAAATGATGTTAATCCCTATTTATGTTCATCGCTAGTCATAAAATCAGGTATTCATTGACTCGTCTAAATGGTCAATGACAGGGATATTCACTTTACAGTTATGAATCAACTCTAGTGAAAGTGCTGAATTGCGCTCATTATACACCAGTTAGAGTTTTACTTGGTCGTAAAGCAGCGCCAACTGTCAGACGCTCAGATGCAATAAACTTCCAAGTGCAGCCGGTAATACGCAGGCACCATTCAAAAATGACGACGATTTAACATATTTCCGACGGATTATTCAAGAGGGTACTTTGTGAACTAGTAGCGCTCATTAAACGCAGTGAAATCACTTCTTTTTTTACTCTGCTCCTCGCAACTCAAGCAGGTTACATTCAAGAGGCTGTGCGGTTACCGCAACTATCAAATCACTTCAATTTTCAAATAATTTTACAGTTTACCCTCGCGTAAGGTCATTTTTGTTGGTTATTTAACTCATTAACTTGCGCATGCGTTTCGAATAATTTTTTTTTTCAATCAATACATACAGTAGGTTAACTGTAAGAAAAAAAGAAACATTTTTATGACAACCTGAATAAAATAATGTGAATACAAAAAAAAAAAATACAAACCCTGTTGTTTCTGGATTTTCACGTTTTTCCATGGAATCTTTGAGCTACCGCCATTTTAGCGATAAGTTCCAACGAATTTTACATTCCTCGCTAAAGTCATTTTTATTGGTTCTTACATTGCGCATGCGCTTAGAATAATTTTTCATTTTTTTCAATTGTTTCATACAGTAACTTAACTTAAAAAAAAGAAACGTTTTTATGACAATCTGAATGAAATAATGTGAATACAAATAAATTTGATACAAACCCTATTGTTTCTGGATTTTCACGATTTTCCATGGAATCGTTGAGTTATTGACAGAAAGTTTGCCCGAGTTCAAATTTAAAACCTTGCAACACCCTTCGTTGAATTAAAATGGGGGTAAATTATGCCACTTTTGGAGGTTTATACAAGGGTCTAAGAACCTCATCTCACTCTGTACAACCTAATTGGAGGTCCAAAAATAAGAATTTCAGTCTACAATAGACTTCGCTTACTCCGTTCGGGTAATATCTGCCATTTTTGGAGGTTTTGACGAGTGTCAAAGGAATGGAGGAACCTCCGTTTAACCCGCGAGACTGCTACACTTAGGTTTTGAAGAGGTTCTAATTTTCAACTCGGGAGTTACTTTATCCCATGTGTGAATCACAAAAGGGCTCTGTGTCGGTGCAGTATTGTCGCCAAGATGCCGGTACTAGATACCATTTTTGTCTTAAGGGGAGCGAGTCAGGTCAAAAAAATTGATTTTGGAAATTCAATATCATCCAAATCCTATTGCATATAAAAATGCCCAACGCACTATATTGTTGGTGCTCGATGAAAGGATTTTTAACTGTCATCTGACTTGCATATGCTTTTCAATATTATCTTAAGCAAAGTTCTTAGGTTTTCCATTCTGTGCATGATGCAGATCAAACTACTAGGCAGATTGGAATGGTTGACGTCTCATTTTCTTCTTCATGAAAAGATACACCGGCTAAATGGAGCGAACTATTTTTTTTTTAATTCTGAAAGCAAACTTAATCACTGATTTAGAAAATAGCATAAAATTTATTTATTAATAATTATGTTACTTAAAAAATATTACATTTTATTAACATTTGCTCCATTTAGCCGGTGTATCTTTTCATGAAGACGAAAATGAGACGTCAACCATTCCAATCTGCCTAGTAGTTTGATCTGAATCATGCGCAGAATGGAAAACCTAAGAACTGCAGCTTAAGATAATATTGAAAAGCATATGAGGGATTCCACGGGACTTTCGCCACCCCCAAAAAAAAAAATCTCAAATTTTATCTAAAAATCAGGTTCAGCGGTGTCTATTGATGGACCAAATTTCAAAATTCTAAAAAAATAGTTGACCGGAATATGCAAATTTTTTCGTTTTTTATCGTTTTTCATTTAATCTGTAATATCTCAGAAACTATTGATCGTATCGAAATCATTAAAAGACGAAAATGTGCATTTTTTTATGGCCAACAAGAAAAAAATATATTCAAAATTAATTGCTTAATTTTAGGTCACATTTTATGGAAAAAACAACAAAATTATTTTTTTTTTATGGTTGGACTTCAGATTTTTTCATCGGACAAATTGTCTCGGAATCTTTGAGTGATCGCCGAATTTTGAGTATTTTTTTTTCATGGGATGGCCCAATGCTGTGACGTTACAGCAATCTGAATGTTTTTAATATATATAAAAAAATCCATATTCAAAATTAAAATTAATTAAAATGGTTGGACTTCAGATTTTTTCACCGGACAAATTGCCTCGGAATCTTTGAGTGATCGCCGAATTTTGAGTATTTTTTTTTTCATGGGATGGCCCAATGCTGCAATTTGAATGTTTCATATGCTGTAACCTCACAGCTCTGTATCACAGCTCTCACTTGAGTACTGTTTATTTTATCTTGAAAGTAGTGGCTGTCTGAACTGGTGCATAATATGGCCAGTATTCAATTAGTACTGAGCCAATTTTAGTGCTGGACCATGTTGCTAACTCTGACTGTATACCAGAATTCCAACATTGGATATTATTACCAATTTTAGCAAAGCCTTGCATGATTGGCAATTTTGTATTCTGATTTATTATTTCTGCTAAAAAGATAAAATAAAACTGAACCGTACGTTTAATCCTGATCTGTCCATAACGCAATTTAAAGCCTCATCAGCCTGACCGGTATCCAACTACTAATCATTCTCGTTGATATTTGCTGCGGAAATTGAACGTCTGCCCAACTCATTTGTCCACCTATTTGTCGTTAATATTTCACAAGTATATAAAGCAATAAAGCCAATTCTCGAAGTGTATACGTATCTCGTGGCTAATAGCCTCGAGGAACCAACAAACGAACTGGAACACTTTCACTCGTAATACCGGTCGCGTTGTGCCTTCATGAACGTATATACTACTAGCCAGTATAATAAGCTGTGTAATGGTCGTAAGATATGTCGAGCTATTGTGGTTAGCAACACATTTTTCTCCTTGATCCGGTTTGAATTCTTGTTGGTTTGTTAGTTCGGCTTATTGGTTTACACGCCAACACATACGCGATGTCCGGTTAGCTCTCGTGGTCTCGCATTATGCAATTGAGCAAATAACTTTCGGTTCACTTGTCACATAAGCGTGGGTTTCGTTTTTTATTTTTTTTATTTCTTCGACGAGCTATCGGTTATAAACGCATTTAATGAGCCAACAGAGGCAATAGGAGTATCGACGTCGTTATCCACACCTATAATATATCAGTCTAGCTATAATATCGTGTCAATGATTACAAATATACATGTGTATATATAAACATATATACATATGGGGTATTTCTGGCCAACTCAGTAAGCGTTAGGGTGGCTCAAATTTCATCTGTATTTTTTAATTTTTCGTCTCACCCCATAACAGTTGTTTTCGGTGAAAAAACAATTCTTATGAAAAATGGAGATTGTGAAAAATTATTTACAGGACGCTCAACAATTTTGAAAATTTTCGAAAAGATTTTTTTTTCTCCATTTTTTGTGATCTCTCACCCCCTCATATCATCTTGTTAACTCCTAGTTAATTCCTAGTTTATGTTCGAAATTTTAGAAAAAAATATCAACTTCAAAACGTCTCAGAACGACAAAAAACATTTTGGAATTTATTTTCGATTTTTATCTTTTCTCAACTTTTACCCCTGATTTTCTCTCATTATCAGACGTCTAGTTCATAGTTTAAAAAATGTTATGAAAATATTAACGTTAGGCGATTGCTGATCGAAATAAGTCGTTTTTCGTGATTCTCGATTAGCAAAAAAAAACGACTTACTTCTTTCAGCGACAGGCTAACGTTAATATTTTCATAACATTTTTTAAACTATGAACTAGACGTCTGATAATCAGTGAAAATCAGGGGTGAAAGTTGAGAAAAAAATAAAAATTGAAAATAAATTCCAAAATGTTATTTTGTCATTGAGCGACGTTTTGAAGTTAATATTTTTTTCCAAAATTTCGACCATAAACTAGGAATGAGATAACAAGATGATATGAGGGGTGAGAGATTACAAAAAATGAAGAAAAAGAAAACGTTTCGGAAATTTTCAAAATTGTCGAGCGATCTCTAAATAATTTTTCGCAATCTCTATTTTTCATGAAAATTGTTTTTTCACCGAAAACAACTATTTTATGGGGTGAGACCAAAAATTAAAAAATACAGCTGAAATTTGGGCCACCCTAATATATACATATGGGGTATTTCTCGCCAACTCAGTAAGCGTGGATCCCTGACCTCTTCCAATCCGTTCCATAATTTTTTATACTATTCTATATATTCGAAAAAACACTGATAATTTTTTTAAGATTTTTTTTTACTGAATCGTTTTTTTTTTACGAATTTTTAGAATAAAAATGTTGAGCGCTAATTAAAAAATTTGAATTTTTTCTCAAAAATCGGATGGAGTTCAAGATGGCGAATGATCAAAATAACGAATTCCATAATAATGGCCATTCTAGATTCAGACGTTTATTATTTTGAAATTCGCTATTTTGGTCATTCGTTATTTCAAACCCAACCTCATTTTTTTCGAAAACAAAAACCCGTCAAAAATGGAATCAAATAAAATAAGATTATGGTCGGTCGTTGTGTTACCATTTTATACATAACGTAAGATTATTTTCGAATTTTTCTCAAGCTTTTTTTATCGATATATAAAAAAATCATGTATCCATTTTTAACAGCTTCTATTTTTCGAAAAACTGGCTTAAAAAATCGATAGGATCACAGCTCAAAAATTTGAAATTATATAATAATAAATATTTTTTTATTATAAATAATAAAAAAATATTATATTTTAAATATAAAATAAATAAAATAAATAAAATATTTTTTTATTATAAATAATAAAAAAATTGCGCCCCGATTTAAAAATTTTAAATTATTCTCACAATTCTTGTATTATTATACAAGAATTGTGAGAATAATTAAAAATTTTTAAATCGGGGCGCAATATTTTTTTTATTTAAAAATATTCATGAAAAAAAAAGTTTCAGTAACAAAAATCTAAAAAAATTAAAAGTATTTTTTTCGAGCATATAAAAAATTATGGAGCGAATTGGAAAGGGTCAGGGTTGAACGCTAACCGAGTTGGCCAGTTGATATCTATATATTTTAATGTTGATTTAGCATTGCATACGAAATAACCATAGATCAATTAATAATAATGCGTCGACAGGTATCCATTACCAAGCACATTTCCGTTGTTCCCTGCAGAATCCATGCATATGCGCTTTGTGATGGTATTTTGTATATAGTAGAGTATATATAGTGGCAATAGAATGTAATATGCGATTCGATGAAAGCTACTGGACATAATATTGATAGGGTTCGTGCTCATTGTATGAGGTCGCAAATTGACGTTTGGGGCCCTCACAATGACCCTCCCCCTACGGCGTCACGCTACACCTGAAGTAGATTGAACGTGAAATAGCCAGACCGATCACGCGCGAGCGCATAAATCAATAAAAATGTTCAGATTCCGAAAATTCAGAGGTCGATATATATATATATATGTTACTCGTTACCGAGATGAGGACGGGTTATCGACGTTGAGTGTACGCCATAAAAATCTCGTTGAAATTTACACATACATACGCAAACACGTGTAAAAAGGTACGATACAAATTCATTTTTAGGCAACGAGGAAACGACACTCAGATTAATTGTAGTAGTTCTGGCAACTACAAGTGGCACATATTTTTTTGATGGTATAGTAATGCGAAAAATTTGAAGTTATATTCAGTTTTTTTTTCGATTATAAATAAATAGTTACAGGAATTATGGTAAAAGGCTGCAAAGTAGAACTTTGCAAATTGCTTCCTCATTATTGTTGGATTTTTACAAATCTACCTCTATGAGGAAGCATGTTAATCTATTTTGGCTTCCTCATAGAGGAAGCTTTGTAAAAATCCAACAATAATGAGGAAGCTATTTGCAAAGTTCTACTTTGCAGCCTTGTTTATATTGGCGAAAAGTGTTTGCAATTCCCTCCCATTTTTCGAAAACTTATTTGACCTCAGCTTAATGCGCAAGGACTACCTTAATCGAAATAACGAAAACGGAGTTTATCCTCCTCTTTTGTGTAAATTTTCATCTCGATTCGTCACGCCGTTCGAGAGTTATGAGCAATTCTATTTTGGGACAAGCGGTCATTATAAATTTAAAAAAATAAAAATTATATATGAAGCAATGTGTAAAGTTCTACTTTGCATTTTTACTTCCATTGAGTACAAATTTTTGTCTCGCATTATCAACTTTTGCTGATGCTAGAGCGAAAATCGTTTTTTTTGTAAATTTCAAAATGTCGTAAAATCTGAACCACTTTACCGATCATCGTCAAATTTGGTACGTGGCATAGCTGCATGTTCCTTTTCGTCTGTAAAACATTTCGGTTAAATTGGTGAAATTCGACGTGATTTATAAAAAAAATGATTTTTTTCGAAAAATTCAAACATCTATATAATCTGAACCGCTTTACCGATTTCGCCCAAATGCAATACCAAACAACATTGAACGTATATTTATTTATAAACAACTATTTAGCAAAATCGTCTCATTTTTACGAAAGTTAGTGCGATCACGCCCTTTTTTCAAAAAATTAAAAGTACCATAAAATCAAAATGGCTGATTTTTTTTTTCGACAATCTCAATATTCAAAGTGGGGCAACTACTCCACTTGTGTGCTAAAGTTGAGCCATATCGCTCGAACGGTTACTGAGTAATAGTTCATCGAATTTTCGGAGCCCAGGACACACACACACACACACACACACATACATACGGACATTTTTTCTAAACCACTTTTCTCGACGTTTTGGACAATTCTAAGCATACTGGCATGAAAATCTCAAAAAAAATTTTTACATGAATTCAAAGCTTCCTCTATGAGGAAAAAAATATTCAATTGAAGGGCAAAATTATGGGAATTGCATAATTTTAGTTATTACATAACTATTAAGTGTTAACTATTTTTTTTTTTTGACCCGTAACTATGTTTCTCACATAGACGAAGATTTTCTTTTTCTAATGTGTGAGAGTCAAAATAGCCAATGATCAAAATAGCGAATGATCAAAATAGCGGATTACAAAATAACGGATGTCCAAATTTAGAATGGCCATTGTTATGAAATTCGCTATTTCAGCCATTCCTAATCGATACCTCCTTAATGACCACCATAGAAAAATTAAAAATACGTGTAACATTAATTTAACTACATAAAATAGTTGCAAGATTCATCATTAAATATAGCGGTCAATTTTAAATTATAAAAAATTTGATTATGGTTACAATGAGCCGCTGACTAGAATCTTTCGGGATGGAAATGCTGCCTCCGTTTTGTTAGATTTTTTGATTCCTCCCATTTCTGTTTTCTTGAACGCCTTAAGGAGAGGGAGTCAGGTCAAAAAAATTGATTTTGGAAATTCAATATCATCCAAATCCTATTTCATATAAAAATGCCCAATGCACTATATTGTTGGTGCTCGATGAAAGGATTTTTTACTGTCGTCTGAGTTGCATATGCTTTTCAATATTATCTTAAGCAAAGTTCTTAGGTTTTCCATTCTGCGGATGATTCAGATCAAACTACTAGGCAGATTGAAATGGTTGACATCTCATTTTCTTCTTCATGAAAAGATACACCGGCTAAATGGAGCAAACTATTTTTTTTCATTCTGAAAGCGAAGATAATCACTGATTTAGAAAATAGCATAAAGATTATTAATAATTATGTCACATAAAAAATATCACTTTTTATTAACATTTGCTCCATTACACAAAATTATTGACGAAGTTGATTATTTCTGACGGTTTACGAAATCCAAAGCGACACCAATAAATTTTTGATAAAATCAAAATCTCAAAGAAAAAAAAATCTAATAACCGAACCGCTTTACCGATCATCGTCAGATTTGGTACATAGCAGGGCTGAATGTTATTTTTCGTGTGTAGAAAATTTCAGTCGATTAGTTTAAATTTTACCTGAATTAGCAAAAAACTAAAATTTTTCGAAAAATTCAAAATCTCATAAAAACCGAACCGCTTTATCGATTTGGCCCAAATTCAATACCAAAGGTTGTATCACTTTGTTCAATTTTAATACGAAGTTTCAGCCCAATAGCTAAAAATTCGTTCGAACTAGAGCATTTACGTACTTTTTTCAAAATTTCAAAAAATCTTATAAAAATGAAATGCATTAAGCGATTTTTGTAAAATTTATACCAATTGAAGCTAAGCCCGTACTGTACATGTTGTTTAAATTTGGAATTTGCAAAAAATTCGAAAATTGCAAAATTCAAATAAAATTTGAATGTATTTTTGAATTTTTTTGAAAATTGCCACAAACAAAAGTGTCGATCTGCTTCACATGTTTGCCAAATTTCGCATCTTCGACACAAACACCAAAGACACATCTTCGCCATATCAAAACACCGATTATTTTTCTATTTCTCCACATATATATTCACGATCAATTAAATTCCGCCGTTGCTGTCGTTGCCCCTGCTCTGCAGCTGGGCATTTTATATCCATCAAAGTTCGATGATACGAGCATCGAAAAGGTACCTGCGCGCATACAAATATATATATATATACACATATATATATATATGTATATATACAGCAGCCTCCTCGTATCCGTACGGACGGCTGCAAATCAGAGTCGAGTGGCATTCGAGTATAGATTGCGATATCAAGTACCTTCGTGAATCGTCGGATGAATGCAATGCCGCATCAGCGGTGGTCGAGGGGTGATGCGAGGCTTGGAGGGGCGACTACGACGACGACTACGACGACGAGTGAGTCGAAAAGAGAAGAGGAGGGATAATCTCTGGTCGAGCCCAGCAGTCCCAGTGCGCAGTCCGCGCTTCACTGCACTTCCCGATATACTCGAAGCGTGAAGCCAGAAATGGATTTGCTACGAGTCAAAATTTATCCGAAAACAGCTGAAAAACAAAAATATTGTCTATATATGAACACCTAGATACCATTATAAGTATTAAATAATATTATAAGTTTGACAAAACTTTTTTATGTAAAAAAAAAAACAGGTTTAAAAAAAAGGATAAATACATTTGCATCGAAATTGCAATTGTATTTGTGTTTTAAATTGTATAAAATATTTCACTGCAAATGGATTTGCTGTGAATCAAAATTTACCTGAAAAAAATGAAAAACAAGGCTGCAAAGTAGAACTTTGCAAATTGCTTCCTCATTATTGTTGGATTTTTACAAATTTACCTCTATGAGGAAGCAGGTTAAGCTATTTTGGCTTCCTCATAGAGGAAGCTATAGCTACGAAAATAAGTTTGATAAAACTTTTTTATGTAAAAAAAAGGACAAATACTTTTGCATCGAAAATGAAAATGGATTAACTATAAGTCAACATTTATTCGAAAAAAATTTGAAAAAAAAAATATTGTCTATATATATACACCTAGATAAGGTTAAAACAAGGCTGCAAAGTAGAACTTTGCAAATTGCTTCCTCATTATTGTTGGATTTTTACAAATTTACCTCTATGAGGAAGCAGGTTAATCTATTTTGGCTTCCTCATAGAGGAAGCTATAGCTACGAAAATAAGTTTGATAAAACTTTTTTATGTAAAAAAAAGGACAAATACTTTTGCATCGAAAATGAAAATGGATTAACTATAAGTCAACATTTATTCGAAAAAAATTTGAAAAAAAAAATATTGTCTATATATATACACCTAGATAAGGTTAAAACAAGGCTGCAAAGTAGAACTTTGCAAATTGCTTCCTCATTATTGTTGGATTTTTACAAATCTACCTCTATGAGGAAACATGTTAATCTATTTTAGCTTCCTCATAGAGGAAGCTTTGTAAAAACCCAACAAAAATGAGGAAGCAATTTGCAAAGTTCCACTTTGCAGCCTTGTTTATATTGGCGAAAAGTGTTTGCAATTCCCTCCCATTTTTCGAAAACTTATTTGACCTCAGCTTAATGCGCAAGGACTACCTTAATCGAAATAACGAAAACGGAGTTTATCCTCCTCTTTTGTGTAAATTTTCATCTCGATTCGTCACGCCGTTCGAGAGTTATGAGCAATTCTATTTTGGGACAAGCGGTCATTATAAATTTCAAAAAATAAAAATTATATATGAAGCAATGTGTAAAGTTCTACTTTGCATTCTTATTTCCATTGAGTACAAACTTTTGTCTCGCATTATCAACTTTTGCTGATGCTAGAGCGAAAATGGTTTTTTTTTGTAAATTTCAAAACGTCGTAAAATCTGAACCACTTTACCGATCATCGTCAAATTTGGTACCTGGCATAACCGCATGTTTCTTTTCGTCTGTAAAACATTTCAGTTAAATTGGTGAAATTCGACGTGATTTATAAAAAAAATGATTTTTTTCGAAAAATTCAAACAACTATAAAATCTGAACCGCTTTACCGATTTTGCCCAAATGCAATGCCAAACAACATTGAACTTATATTTATTTATAAACAATTATTTAGCAAGATCGTATAATTTTTACGAAAGTTAGAGCGACCACGCAGTTTTTTCAAAAAATTAAAAGTACCATAAAATAAAAATGGCTGATTGTTTTATTTTCAAAAATATCAACATTCAAAGCGGGGCAACTACTCCACTTGCGTGCCAAATTTGAGCCATATCGCTCGAACTGTCACTGAGTAATAGTTCATCGAATTTTCGAAACCCAGAACACACACACACATACATACTAGCATGAAAATTTCGAAAAACAAAATTTTCATGTAAACAAAATTCCTCTATGAGGAATCAAAAACAATGTTGTCTATACGTACCAAGATAAATAAGTTTGATAAAACTTTTTTATGTAAAAAAAAGGACAAATACTTCATAAAAAATGCAAATTTGCTGTAAGTCAACATTTATCCGAAAACATTTTTTAAAAATAAATATTGTCTATATATATACACCTAGATAAGGTTAAAAAAAAAGAACAAATACATTTGCATTTTTTATGCAAATGCATTTGTCCTTTTTTTTAAATGGTATAATATATTTCACTGCAAAAAATACATATTGCAAACTTTTTCAAAATTCGTAATCCAACCAACCCCTTCTATAATCTCCGTAACTACTTCCTCTATGGAAAATCCAACATTATTCCCATTTCAAACAGACTGAAGCACTCTGAAACACTAGAACCACTCTGTATAACAGGGATGGGAAAAATGTATTTAAAAAAAAAAAAAAAGTTTTACCACTCATTATCTTTTCGAGGGCAAATAATGAATGGATTTTCACTTATCATTGAAACTCGAAATTAATAACCAGTCGTTTTTTTTTACTCATAATTAATATCGATTTTAAATAATAATTTTTTATCCACTCATAATTAATTTTCATTTTAAATACTAAGTACATTTACACTCATTATTTATTTCGAATTTAAATAATAAGTGATTTTTCACTTATTATTTATTTCGATATTTGACCATCTATTAGCATCTATAATTTATATATAGCTTAGATAACGAATGAAAAACCAATCGGTATTTAAAGCCGAAACAAATGAAAAAAATAAACATTTTTATGACAATCTGAATAAAATAATGTGAATACAAAAAAAAATACAAACCCTGTTGTTTCTGGATTTTGCACTTTTTCCAAGGAATCTTTGAGTTTTTTCTTGAGAAATTTTTAATTTAATTTATTTTTACCTGATTCCCTCCCCTTAATCCTGATCTGTCCATAACGAAATTTAAAGCCTCATCAGCCTAACCAGTATCCAACTATTTTTTTCCCCTACTAATCATTCTCGTTGATATTTGCAGCGGAAATTGAACGTCTGCCCAAGTCATTTGTCCACCTATTTGTCGTTAATATTTCACAAGTATATAAAGCAATAAGCCAATTCTCGAAGTGTATACGTATCTCATAGCTAATAGCCTCGAGGACCCAACAAACTAACTGAAAAGCCGAACCAAATGACGACGATAAACAAACGATTTAAACTTGAAGACATAATGACGAATGATAATCCACTGATTATTTAAATTCGAAATAAATGATGAATAGAAATCTACTGGTTATTTAAACTCGAAATGAATTATGAGTGACTTTCTACTCATCATTGAAACTCAAAATGAATGATGAGTGGATAAAAAATTATTATTTAAAATCAAAATAAATTGTGAGTGCAAAATCACTCGTAATTCATTTCGAGTTTAAATCATGAGTAGAAATCCATTCATTATTTTCACTAATAAAAATATGGAGCAGAAATCTATTCATTATTTTTACTCAAAAAAATAAGGAGGAGAAATCTATTTATTATTTTTACTCAAAAAAAATCATGAGTAAAAATCTATTCATTATTTTCACTCAAAAAAATAAGGAGTAGAAATCTGTTCATTATTTTCACTCAAAAAATTAAGGAAAAGAAATCCATTCATTATTTTTACTAAAAAAAATAAGAAGTAGAAATCCACTCATTATTGGCCCTCAAAAAAAATAAGAAGTAGAAATCCACTCATTATTGGCCCTCAAAAAAAATAATTAGTGGAAATCTATTCATTATTTTCACTCAAAAAAATAAGGAGTAGAAATCCATTCATTACTTTCACTGAAAAAAATGAGGAGTTGAAATCTATTCATTATTTTTACTAAAAAAAATAAGAAGTAGAAATCCACTCATTATTGGCCCTCAAAAAAAATAAGAAGTAGAAATTCACTCATTATTGGCCCTCAAAAAAAATAGGAAGTAGAAATCCACTCATTATTGGCCCTCAAAAAAAATAAGAAGTAGAAATCCACTCATTATTGGCCCTCAAAAAAAATAAGAAGTAGAAATCCACTCATTATTGGCCCTCAAAAAAAATAAGAAGTAGAAATCCACTCATTATTGGCCCTCAAAAAAATAAGAAGTAGAAATCCACTCATTATTGGCCCTCAAAAAAAAGAATGAGTGGAAATCTATTCATTATTTTAAGGTAAAATAATGCTGAGTGGAAAACCACTCGTTATTTTAAGCGACAATAAATAATGAGTGGAAAAATATTGATTATTTTTTGTTTTTTAAATACATTTTGTTCATTCCTGGCACCTCGATACCTTTGGCACGTACGTTCCATAGCTACGAAAATAACTTTGAAAGTGTACATACAGATATACACGACTATACCGTTTGACTATATTATAGCAGATTCGAGGCAAGTACGTGGCACGCAATGATTGTTGGGAAAACGTGACTGTCGCAGATAACCTGCGAGTGAGTTTATGTATATACACATATATATATATATGCAGACACTCTACGACGCAATATTCGCAAAACGACTGAAACAAAAGGGGCTACCGAGGGTGTCTCACCGCTCCAGTTGTTCTATCTTGCATACATTCACCCGAGATAGCAACCGTGAGCACACACTTTGAAATTTCTTTCTTTCACGCGCGCATTGCGATCACACTCTACGCAATTACTTTGCGACAATCGCGTTTCTAAAATGGTTTACTTTGAGGTTGTATTGTTCTATAGTTACTTTACAACGACTACGAGTAATTATTGTTTTGCAAATAGTGCATTGCTAAATGGATAGGGAATTTTAACATTTTACTTTTCTTATCGCTTACAATAATTTTGTATTTTTTTTTTTTCGATTATTTACCCGAGTAGAAATTTCATCAGGCATGCCTGCTGTCACACGAGGTCCAGATCAGTTGTAGGTACCTCAACCTTATTTGGGACGGACATAAATTCACCTGATCAGGTCCATGTAAGGCCGAGATATGGCATTCGTTCTTAATAATGCCGTTTTTACACCGGATCAGATCGATGTCAGGCTTTACATACGGTAACCTCATATAGATATGCCATTCATCGACCTTATCCGTTTCGCATAAGGTCTTCCTGTGGCATTTGGACCAAGATTTTGTCCAATTTACCTTTATTTTCCTTGATCAGATCCGCATACGGGCTTCGTATGGCATAGTTTTTTTTAGATATGCCGTAAATTTACATTATCATGTTCGTGTAAGGCCTAGATACGGCATTCGTTAAGAACATTTAAAAATGATTGTTATGCAAAATCAATCTTTTCAGCACCTTGCGTGTGCTGAATTTTTTCACATCTTTATCCCATCGAGAAGTATTCGAAATTTTCGCTGAAACTCACGTTGTACGGGACTGTACCGCTAGAATTACTTTGAAATCTATCCAGGTACCTGACCGTCAAACTCCAGTACCTGGATGGGTGACCGCCCCATTGTGTTCGAATTTTGAATATTTCGGTCGTAGTCACAATACACGGAAAGAAAGGCTTGGTTGAAACAACCAAGTGCTATCGTTATATATGCGCCAGACGATTAAATGGTTAGATCAACCAAGTAATTTGTTAGGCTACCAAGTCACTTGGTAAGCTAACCAAGTAATTTGTTAAGCTACCACGTCACTTGGTAAGCTAACCAAGTAATTTGTTAGGCTACCAAGTCACTTGGTAAGCTAACCAAGTAATTTGTTAGGCTACCAAGTCACTTGGTAAGCTAACCAAGTAATTTGTTAGGCTACCAAGTCACTTGGTAAGCTAACCAAGTAATTTATTAGGCTACCAAGTCACTTGGTAAGCTAACCAAGTAATTTGTTAGGCTACCAATTTCTCGGTTGGACTAACCAAGTCACTTGGTAAGCTAACCATGTAATTTGTTAGGCTACCAAGTCACTTGGTAAGCTAACCAAGTAATTTGTTAGGCTACCAATTTCTTGGTTGGACTAACCAAGTGACTTGGTAAGCTAACCAAGTGACTTGGCAAGCTAACCAAGTCACTTGGTAAGCTAACCAAGTAATTTGTTAGGCTACCAAGTCACTTGGTAAGCTAACCAAGTAATTTGTTAAGCTACCACGTCACTTGGTAAGCTAACCAAGTAATTTGTTAGGCTACCAAGTCACTTGGTAAGCTAACCAAGTAATTTGTTAGGCTACCAAGTCACTTGGTAAGCTAACCAAGTAATTTGTTAGGCTACCAAGTCACTTGGTAAGCTAACCAAGTAATTTATTAGGCTACCAAGTCACTTGGTAAGCTAACCAAGTAATTTGTTAGGCTACCAAGTCACGTGGTAAGCTAACCAAGTATTTGTTAGGCTACCAATTTCTCGGTTGGACTAACCAAGTCACTTGGTAAGCTAACCATGTAATTTGTTAGGCTACCAAGTCACTTGGTAAGCTAACCAAGTGACTTGGTAAGCTAACCAAGTGACTTGGTTAGACCAACCAAATGACTTGGTTAGACCAACCAAGTGACTTAGTTAGACCAACCAAGTGACTTAGTTAGACCAACCAAGTGACTTGGTTAGACCAACCAAGAAATTGGTAGCCTAACAAATTACTTGGTTGGTCTAACCAATATAATCCTCTGGCGCAAATATAACCATAGCACTTGGTAGTTCCAACCAAGCCTTTTTTCCGTGTAAATGGATGTACAGTCTTGACGTGTTTTCATTTTAAGTATCCTTCAAATAGACAATAAATATATAAACTTTCAAAGATGTCAATGGCCGAGTGAGCTAAGGCGCAGAACTGTCACCGAGAGGATCAAAGTTCGATTCTCACCAACGGCAAATAAATTTACATTTGTTTTTTTCAGCTATTAATATGTACTGAAAACTTAATAAGCTCGAATATCCAATAGAAAGTGCAAAATAAGTCGAATTCGATGAGCGCAGATAATTATTTTGTAATTTATTTGCCGTTTTTATAAGTAGGAGCCTAGTAGGGCAGCCTCTATCCGGCCCTTATCTGGAAAACTTAATCTGGCTTTGATCATGCGCAGCGTTACTTTCCTGCAAGGCCCGTATAAGGTTGCCAGACAGGGGCCGTAGTTTTAAACCCGGCTACCACGCTAGGGCCTGATGTTCCCCGTAGCTGAATTTCTACTCGGGTTTAAACGTTTTGACCTGAAAATTTCGAAAATAAAATTTTTTCATGAAAACAAAGCTTCCTCCATGAGGAAGCAATAAACAAAACTTAAAATTTATCATCAAAGATATTAAAAATTCAGCTCTGCCTTCGACATTTATTTTAACACAGAAATTCTTTAAAAGGATCTAATTTTATTTGAATTGGCGGAGAAATTGGTCAAAGTAGCGATCAGCGTTGCCAACACGACAAAATGTATGACACGGTACGTAGTAATTGAGAAACGGGTCAGCAAAGGAGACACCGTGTACAGTAAGAACGAGAGAAGATTGCACAGTGGTTCGATACTTTCCTCCTCGTGCGGCCAGAGAGAGTTCCTACGGCAAATATGTTAGAGTGATTCGAATGGAAAGGGAAAGAGGCAACACACATACACATATTCACACACACACACACACACATGTGTTGAAGGGAACGTGAGGAGCTCGGCTTCCCGAGGGCCCAGAGTCTTTTTTGCAGCGTTCACCATGAGACTCGCGATTTCCGATGCGTCGCGACTTCTGCATCAATCTTCGTTCTCGTGGTTCGAAAAAAAATGGACATAATGTTCAATCGGTCCACTCTGTCTCTGCGTGTAGTATAACGAACACGAAACTATGCGCATCAACTGTGCCAAATTAATTCTGTATTCGCGATTTTTTCGCTGACCCCGTCGATGCGCTTTAGCTTTAGCGACAGCGAAATAAGAAGCGGACGCGACCAAAATGTCGGCAGTAAAGTGCCTAGTAACGAGTGATTCTTTTGCGATAAGAAATAAAACTCGCCCCTCGATCCTTTTCCTCCCTCTGTCGAGCTCATGTACACGTTCGCGATTTCAGAGTCTTCTCCTCTCGCGTTTGGATTTTTTTTCTTTTTTTTAACGATTTTCAAGCACATTCGGCAACTTTTAAAGCGCTGTACGCACCCAACCATTTAGGGGTTAAGTCGTCTTAAATAATCGCTTTTTTTATCAGCCAAATGACGACCATTTCGAGGGTAAGTCGTTTATCATAAACAATCTTTTTATATGAACCGTCAAATTGGCTTGTTTCAATATTTCCAAGCCATTAACGGCGGAATAACTTTTCTTTTTTTTTCTTGCGCTGTGTCATCTTAAACAATAAATTAGAAACGAAAAATTGTAATGAAAATTTTAATTGTTGCGTAAATTATCGTAAAAGCATAAAATCTGTTATAAAAGTCTTTGTCAAATAGGAAGTTATGTTTATAAAGAAACAGAGGTTCTACATTTAATTTTCTCACTATTGCATTTTCATTCTCAAGTTTTGTCGTCTTAAGAATAAATTTAGATATATTTCCAGATTTGTAAATTTCCTAAGTCGAAACAATTATTACGAAAATTGTCCAAAAGAGTGTGAAATTTAAAAATATATCAGAATTTCCTGCCAAAAAGGTTATTTCAATTTTTCCCGCTATTTGATATCTTCATCTATACACTTTATCGTCCGAAATAACGGATTAACTTATATTTTCAAATTTGCGAATTCCAGATTTCGAATTATAAAAACAATTCTTACCCAAATGGGTGAAAAGAACAAAAAATTAAAAACCCCATTATAATCTCTTCCCAAAAAGGCGACTCAGCAGGTATATCAATTTAGAGAAGCGAGACAACGAAATTTACGAGCCTACTAATTTAATCTAGTCGAAAGCTGCTGCATTTTCATTTGAATTTCGTGTTTCTTACATAAGACCAATACCGACAAACAATTCGGTAATATATGTTGACAAAAGTTCTCGACGAGCGCATATCTACCAGTATTACTCTGGCCGTTAAGGCGATTCGACTGAAGCCGAGAAGAAACTAAGTTTTTTTGACGCGCGTCCACATGAACAGAGCGTTCGCAACCTTCAATTTGGATAATATAACGCGTGGTTGTCGAATCTCTTGGCCTTTCGGTTCTTCAGTTCCTAAATCAATAAATCTCTCACTCCCTCTTTAGTTCCACCATCTCGCTCAATAGCTTCGCTTTCGCTCTTTTCATATCGTTGTGTCCTCTCGCGGCCTCAGCGCCGCCGCCACGATTCTTCTCGCGGCGAATTCTCGTCCCGCGAATGTCGTCGTTCTACTTGCCGCTCGTACGTTTTGTTGTGATTGATGGTCGCCCGAGGGAATCCCTTTATTTTTATTGTTACAAATAAATCGGAGCGAATCCGAGTGCTGGATGATTCGTGTGGCGCCCACAATAACCGAAATTCTACTGTATAAGTACAAACAACCCACACTAGACCTTTTCAAAAAAGGCAATATTTTTGCTGCCTCGTAAAGAAAGCTTTGTTTTCATGAGAAATTTTTTTTTTCGAGATTTTTGTGTCACAACACTTAGAATGGTCTGAAACGTAGAGAAAATTGGTTTAGAAAAATTGTCCGGGTGTATGTATGCGTTTATGCGTGTGTGCATGTGCGTGTGCGTGTGCGTATGCGTGTGCGTGTGCGTGTGCGTGTGCGTGTGCGTGTGCGTGTGCGTGTGCGTGTGCGTGTGCGTGTGCGTGTGCGTGTGCGTGTGCGTGTGCGTGTGCGTGTGCGTGTGCGTGTGCGTGTGCGTGTGCGTGTGCGTGTGCGTGTGCGTGTGCGTGTGCGTGTGCGTGTGCGTGTGCGTGTGCGTGTGCGTGTGCGTGTGCGTGTGCGTGTGCGTGTGCGTGTGCGTGTGCGTGTGCGTGTGCGTGTGCGTGTGCGTGTGCGTGTGCGTGTGCGTGTGAGTGTGCGTGTGCGTGTGCGTGTGCGTGTGCGTGTGCGTGTGCGTGTGCGTGTGCGTGTGCGTGTGCGTGTGCGTGTGCGTGTGCGTGTGCGTGTGCGTGTGCGTGTGCGTGTGCGTGTGCGTGTGCGTGTGCGTGTGCGTGTGCGTGTGCGTGTGCGTGTGCGTGTGCGTGTGCGTGTGCGTGTGCGTGTGCGTGTGCGTGTGCGTGTGCGTGTGCGTGTGCGTGTGCGTGTGCGTGTGCGTGTGCGTGTGCGTGTGCGTGTGCGTGTGCGTGTGCGTGTGCGTGTGCGTGTGCGTGTGCGTGTGCGTGTGCGTGTGCGTGTGCGTGTGCGTGTGCGTGAGTGTGCGTGTGCGTGTGCGTGTGCGTGTGCGTGTGCGTGTGCGTGTGCGTGTGCGTGTGCGTGTGCGTGTGCGTGTGCGTGTGCGTGTGCGTGTGCGTGTGCGTGTGCGTGTGCGTGTGCGTGTGCGTGTGCGTGTGCGTGTGCGTGTGCGTGTGCGTGTGCGTGTGCGTGTGCGTGTGCGTGTGCGTGTGCGTGTGCGTGTGCGTGTGCGTGTGCGTGTGCGTGTGCGTGTGCGTGTGCGTGTGCGTGTGCGTGTGCGTGTGCGTGTGCGTGTGCGTGTGCGTGTGCGTGTGCGTGTGCGTGTGCGTGTGCGTGTGCGTGTGCGTGTGCGTGTGCGTGTGCGTGTGCGTGTGCGTGTGCGTGTGCGTGTGCGTGTGCGTGTGCGTGTGCGTGTGCGTGTGCGTGTGCGTGTGCGTGTGAAAGGCCAAAACTTCATATAACTGTAACTTGTAAACTATTCGACCGAATCAGCTCAAATTTGAACAATATGTACAGTACTGGCTAATCTTCAATTCGTATAAATTTTACAAAAACCGCTTAACGCATTTCATTTTTATAAGAATTTTGAAAAAAGTACGTAAATGTTTGAGCTCGAACAAATTTTTAGCTGTTTGGCTGAAACTTCGTATTATAATTGAACAAAGTGATACGACCTTTGGTATTGAATTTCAGAGATTTTTAAATTTGTATTTAAAATAAAGATGCAAAGTAGAACTTTGCACATTGTTTCGTCAATAATTTTCATCTTTCGCAAAACTTTATTTTTTATTTTAGTTAGTACCAATCGCTCCGCGGGATGGCCATCAATTTTACAGCTTGCTTGGTACTTTCAGTTCATAGTAGTAGACTTAAAGTTTTAGTACGTTAGTTAGTAAATAATCTATAGGCGTGGAACGCGTGCACCTAACGATGTGAGGAAGAACGTACGTGGTAAAAAGTGAACATAGCCTGTGTGCACGAGCACGAAGGTATAATGAGAGACGAATATAGGAAAGAATATCCGTGAAAAAATAAAATGCCGGGGAAAAAGAGTACAGAACAAACAACTCTAGAAAAAAAAAAATAACTCGACAGAACTAAAATTCGGAGGAAATAAAACTCTCGGAAAAAAATATCATTGGAAAAAAAGTAGTCGAACAGAACAACAAATACTATATGAACACAAATGCACGAATGCACACAAATTACAAGTGAATGTGGAGTCTTTTTACGTTGGTCTCGCTTTTGTGAGTCTCTGATGAAACTTGAAAAACGTACAACAATAATTATATTTCAAGCCTCGTTCTTCGAGATCACAAATGTAGTACGCAGTTGCTACTAGATGTCGCCACAACTTTCAGAGAGTAAAAAACGAACTGAGCGCTGCCCTTGGATGCGCCAGCCCGCCGAATCACGCGTATTTCCTCATATTGTATTTTGTGCTTGATCAAGCAACAACGAAAGAGAGTTTTTCAGTTATTTTAGATTTTTTACAAGTGCGTTTAACACGAAGAAAGAAGGTTTTTCATCAGACATCATGGACAGGAAGAAGAGGAAAGAGAAGAAGTTTCAGAAATTGCTCAGGAAACTAAAGAAATACCAAAAGAATGGAAACGTACCTAACCTCGCAGGTGAGTGTCTATATTCTTGGATAGTGAACGCTAGAAGTCCTTATAATTCTTCAGAATTTACGGACAGCCTCTTGTGGGCAATGTTGGCGGCGTGCTTGTACTTCGGGTATGAGTCGAGTCCGTTCTTTTTGGGGCGAGTCATATTTGCTCATGTGGCAAAAGGACTCTGTTCTTTTTACTGGTGGTGCTTGCACATAGTGGCAAAGCTAACCTGTTCTTTTTTACTGGTGGTGCTTGCACATAGTGGCAAAGCTAACCTGTTCTTTTTACTGGTGGTGCTTGCACATAGTGGCAAAGCTAACCTGCTTTTTCTTTTTCTTTTTTGTTTGTGACAGATGTGTTTGTTGGTAAGAAAAATATTTCTTCTCCTGCAACACAAGTTATCATTGACTGTACACCTGACTGAGAGGATTTTCAAAGTGTTGCTTCAATTGAACAGTGCAAAGGAGAGCCTACGCAGGAGGTGTCAATTTCAAACCTGTGTCCTTCGGCTTTGACTAAGAATTCTGACAGTACACAGACTGCGATGAATTCAAATGTAGAAGAAGAGGTTCAATTTGTCCTGGATGAAGGAACTTTGGAACTATTCGGAGAAGACCCATCTGTGAATCAGGAACAGAGTGTCGATTTGCCTCCTCAGGTTGTATCAAGGTGGTCAACTTGGTTAACTGCAGGACTTCCACAGGAGATGAACGATGTCATGGGAAAATATCCTCGTGTTGGAAATCTTTTTCTAGCTGCTCCTCAGTTAAATCCCGAAGTAGCGGCAGGTATGAACGAAACAGCATTCAAAAGAGATAATAATTTCGTAGAAGGGCAAAATTATGCAGGTACAGCTTTTTCTGCTTTGGGCAAAGGTATTGCAATGATTTTTAAGGACGCAGAAGAGCCCGTCGATCATCTCAAATTGCTCGAATGTCTTTTAGACGCTGGCAAACTTATGGTACAATTGCATCATAAGGTTTCTACCGCCAGAAAATCTTTTATTAATCCTGAGATGAGTAAACCAGTCAGGACACTGCTGGAATAGACGAAAACTGGTGCTTTCTTATACGGAGAAGGCTTAACCGATAAAATCAAGGAAGCAAATTCTCTGGAAAAGTTTGCGAAGGAAATCAAACAATCTGCTGTTATTCCACAACCGAATACAACCTCATCTGGAAAAGGCTCATCTGGAAAACAAGGAAACTCCCAGATGGGCAAGAAGTTGCCTCAGCAACAAAAACAAACGTTTCCAAAACGAACCAACTACAATTAAGGACAACAGAGCAAGCAGAACAATCAGACACCTTCTCAGGGTCATCGTCACGAGAAGCGCTATTACGTCCAGATGTGAGAAAAACTGCTGGACGTCTTAAGAAATTTTACCGCAACTGGGAAAATCTCACGTGCGATAGTTTCGTTTGTGGGTGTATATCCGGATATAAGATTCCTCTTTTTAAACACAGTTATTCAAGAACGACCTCTAAATAACACGATGTGTTCTTTGTTAGAGATAGAGGAAATGCGAGAAGCTTTAGAGAAACTTATTGACTCTGGAGCTGTCAGGGTTTGTTCACCAACAGTTGGACAATTTATTTCTCAATTTTTTTTTTGGTTCCAGAGCTTAATGGATCAAAACAGTTCATATTAAATCTCAAGATTTTTAATGAATCCGTAATTACTTCACATTTTAAGATTGAAGATATAAGAACAGCTATTAAATTAATTTCTCGTAAAGGCTTCATGTACAGTTTAGATTTAAATGATGCCTACTTCTTAATTTCGGCTCGTTAAGATAGCAGAAAATTATTACGTTTCACTTTTGAGAATATTCTTTATGAATTCACGTGTTTGCCGTTTGGCTTATGTTCCAGTCCTTTTGTTTTTACTAAAGTTCTCAAACCTGTCATGAACACATTAAGGGAACAAGGTTTTCTTTCATCAATATATCTCGATGACATTTTATGCGTGGGTGAAAGTTTCGATGAGTGCTCACGAAATCTTAAAAAGACCATAGAATTACTTGAATCTCTCTTTTATTATCAACAGAGAGAAGAGCATATGTGTACCTAGGACAGAGTGCTAGTACTTGGGTTTTGTTATTAACTCCAATGATATGACGTTAGAGTTGACACAAAAGAAGAAAGTCTCGTTACTGTTGTTAATTGAAGAATTGTTACATAGACGTTCATGTAAAATTAGAGAATTAGCTCATTTGATTGGCAAGCTCATTGCAGCGTGTAGAGCAGTAGAATATGGCTGGCTCTATTGTAAGTTACTGGAGAGAGAACGATACTTGGCTCTTATGTTTCATGACCAAGACTATGAAAGGACGATGGCAATAGATAAGATTTTATTACCCGAACTTAAATGGTGGAAAGAAAACATTCCTATTGGTACGAGTCTGATCAGACAGTTTCATATAGAAATTTTTTCGGTCGCTTCCCTTACAGGATGGGGTGCACATTGTGGGGGAAAAAATTCGCACGGTTTATGGGATGGTTAAAAAAGAAAACTTCATATCAACCATCTTGAATTGATCGCAGTTTTACTTTCATTGCAGTGTTTCGCCTCAAATTGTCGCAATTGTGAGATCTTGTTACGATTGGATAATACCACTGCCGTGTCGTATATAAACAAGATGGGGGGTATACAATACCCGGAATTAAATCAATTAGCGCGAAATTTCTGGCATTGGTGTGAAGAACGTAGAATCTGGGTCTTTGCATCTTACATAGCGTCTAAAGAGAATGCTGATGCTGATAGAGAATCGCGAATTCATAATATCGATACCGAGTGGGAACTCTGTAATACAGCTTTCGATAAGATTAAAAATAGATGGGGGCTACCGGAGATCGATCTCTTTGCTTCAAGGATAAATGCAAAAGTAGAGGCGTATTGTTCGTGGAAGAGAGATCCGAAAACAGTAGTTTTTGACGCCTTTACTATACAGTGGAAACCTTTTTCTTTTACGCTTTCCCCCATTTTCAGTCATTTTGAGAGTCTTGCGTAAAATTAAAATCGACTTATCCTGATTGCAGGGAAGGTATCAGGATCGCGTATAGGAGAAGGATAATACCGGAGGAGGCCATTCATATTATGTTAGCGTCACTGTCCAATTCAACTATCAAACAGTGTAACACGGCTTTGAAAAGTTGGTGGACGTTTTGTGTAGATTTCGGTTACGATCCTTTCGGTGCTAAAGTTGACGAGGTACTTTTGTTCTTGTCCAAACGATTCAGTGGCGGTGCTTCTCACGGCACATTGAATACCGATAGATCTGCGATATCGTTAATAAATTCAGGAAGCATATCACAAGACGGTTTGATAAATCGTTTTTTTTTTAAAGGAACGTTTAAACTCCGTCCGCCAAAACCAAAGTACTTTACAATTTGGAATACCGAAATAGTACTCAAGAAAGCCGCAAGTTTAGAACCTCTGGAATCGTTAGATTTACAGAATCTTACCAACAAATTGGTAATTCTTTTTTTTTTTTTTTAGCTATTGGAACAGCTCATCGCGTCCAAACTTTGTCGCTCATCGTCTTAAATAACATTCTTTTTTCTGCGTCGGGTGTTCAGATTAGAATCACCGATTCTATCAAAACTACCGCTACAGGGACAGCTCAACCCGTTTTCTTTCTTCCCGTTTTTACTTCACAACCAGAAGTTTGTTTGCTTGGAGTTATTAAGTTTTATGTTGAAAAACTAAATTTTTAAGAGGGAATGTCAAGGAACGATTCGTCACAGTTAAGAAACCACATCGTGCAGCCTCTTCCCAGACATTAAGTCGTTGGATTAAAGCCTTCTTAATTCAATTGGGGTTTGATAAGCGTTTCTCAGTGCACAGCACTAGTCACGCTTCATCATCAATAGCTAAAGCCAAAGGCCTCGATATTAGTATAATTAAAAATATAGCTGGTTGTTCACCAGAATCTCAAGTTTTCGCACGACAATATAATCGACCAATAATGCCAATAATCGACTTTTACATCAACCGTATTAAGTTTGAACACTTAAGAGTTTTGTGTTTGCGATCAGTTGATCACTTTTTTCGTTTTATTCTTTTTGTATGTTTTTATATTTTTTCGGTGGTCGGATACAAATTAAAAATAATAATAATAGAGGAATATTATCTGTTTCATAAACAGATACTCTGAACATCTACATTTGTGATCTCGAAGAACGAGGCTTGAAATATAATTAAAAATCAAACGAACTTACCTGTAAGTGAAGTTCGATTGTAATTATATGAGAGCCTCGTTCGAGAGATCAAGGTCCCACCCAATTATTAACCCTACCCACTATTATTATTTTTTGTAATCAGCTCTGAATTTTATGAGGAAATACGCGTGATTCGGCGGGCTGGCGCATCCAAGGGCAGCGCTCAGTTCGTTTTTTACTCTCTGAAAGTTGTGGCGACATCTAGTAGCAACTGCGTACTACATTTGTGATCTCTCGAACGAGGCTCTCATATAATTACAATCGAACTTCACTTACAGGTAAGTTCGTTTGATTTTTAATTTTTGTTTTCATGTGTCACATCACTGCAAAACAAAGTAAATAAAATAACAGTTTTAAATAATTATTCTGCCAAAGTAATCTCTTTAGCACCTTCCATATGTTTGATTTTTTTCAGATTTTTATCTCATCGCGAACTGTTCCTAATTCTCTCCTCAATCTCCCTCAAACTTATGCGACATCAGACATGACGCTCATACTACCTTAAAACTCACCATAAGAAAGCCCCATATAATTATGCGACTTTACATTTTTTTCTAAAGTCTGGAAATGCTCCAGACCTCGCAAATTTGAAGTTATCAAGCTAAATACTAATTTATAATTGAAAGAATGTTAAAGGACAATTGGTAATCAATTTGAGTCAAATCTATAAAGAGTTAACGATTCGATAAGATTTGGAATTATTGGAAAAATTTGTTAGATCTCTTAATTTTTGGGAATTCTGATTATATATATTATATGTATTAAATAACATCGCTGCACTGACACACGCACTCTACTCGCGCGCGCAGGGCGCGAGAGGTTTCTAGTATCGTAAATAATCCACATAAAAGCCAGTAAATATGGACACACACGTTGCCGAACGTATTTCTCCATATTCCACTCAGTTTCAGTCAGCAATGCGGTTGAAATCGTTCGACTAATGCGGGGCACACCCTTTCCTGCCACTAGTTTACCAATACGCCCTGTTGTATATATATATAAATTCGCTTTACGCTGTGTGTGAGCTCGAACGCGGAGATTAGGAACTTGGCATACTTACCTAGTGGGGTGAGAGTGGCGAACGAAATATTCGCGGCTTTCCACTCTGGGTGCACCACTCGCGCGCCTCTGCTCGCTCAACGATCCGACAAATATGCTCCGCAATGATTAGAGCTCACAATGTCCACGCTCTCTACATACACGTACACATATACATCGACTCTGTACGTATATCGTAACTGTGGAGCAGGTAGCACGAACAGATAGAACTGCGCTGTAACGAGAAGCACGCGTGATCGGATAACCGATGGTTACGAAGAAATTCATTTAATACCGCGGAAAAGAGACGAGGGGAAGCCGAATTGAGTCAGCAAATCCGCTCTGTTCTGTCATAATATTTGCGAGAGGTGATGAGATTCAGATGAATTCTTTGTTATAGTTATTACAGCCGTTTTTCGAACTCTCACTCGTTTATCAATCTTCAGACTTTCTTGTCAGCATTACTCATATCTTTATTTATATACCGAGCATGGCAAGGTGATAGTTTATAAATACTAAGACTCGTCATGGGATTTTTATCTTTGAAAATAAGGCAAAATGATAAATTGCCTGAAGGAGACTGTAGATCCGATTTTTAGATATATAAAGTTTTAGTTTTTAACAGCAAGTTATTTTGACTCTCGTTCGATGTTGAGTTAAAATTTAAACGAGTTGATTTCATGTTTGTATTTTTTATATGAAGTATTCATTTTTTTTCTTCTGAAATGTCGCTGAGAGATTAAAAATGTTTCTCTGTTATTTCTGGGAATTTTATAATAATTTAATAATTTAATTCTGATTGACTTAAAAATATAACTATGATTTTTGCTATCTTGTCGGGCATATTTTGTTTTCTAAATCTCAATAATCGTTATATTTTCATTTTTTCTTATGTTACCAGATAAATAATTTTGACATTTCAAATAATATCAATTATAGCTACAGGCTGTTGACTTATTTTCAATTCTTTGGCTCTTATTCTGCAATATATTTTTCAATATAATTTTGGCCAACTCGTCGGAGCTGCTATTTTTTAAAATACAGAATATCACATTTTTTAATTTTTGAATGCAACAAAAAATGTTGCAGAATAGAACATTGCACATTGCTTCCTCATTAATTTCTATTTTTCACAAAGATTCTTCTATGAGGAAGCCAAAAATTATAAATACGATGACTCATAGAGGTGGCTTTGTGAAAAATGGTAATTAATCGGGCAGCAATGTGCAATGTTCTACTTTGCAACTTTTTTTTTTTTTTTTTTTTTTGTTGTCGTTAGCAAGTAAATAATTAGAAAAATTCAAATAATATCAAGGCTGTTGACTTCTTCTTAACTCTTCGACCCCGATTCTGCAATATAGAGTAGCTTATAATAAAACGAGAAGAAAAAAAACGCTCTCGCCAACTCGTCGGACGCTGCGCGGTGGCACACACAGTTGCTCACGCGACGGTGATTAAAAAGTTTGCGCATAAATCGACGCGATAAATTAAGTCTGATTTCGTTGAGGTATATACGGGTTGAGGAAGGGTACACAGTATGTAACGAGAATCGCAAAGTCAACGAGATTTACTGCACCCGATTCTCGACGAAGAAACCTCCGGTCCTTGCCGATCGGCAGTGTGCGATTCGCCAGGGGCCTAAAACGTCTTGAATTCGATACAGAGCACGTGCTCAACGTATAGGTAATGCCGTAGGTTTTGCCAGACCGAGCACGTATTTTCAGAAGGTATACGGGCTTTTATTTGTGCTTTCGTACACGATGAATGGTACATGAAAAAAAAAGAAGATGTATCATATAGTTATTGGAACAACCACAGAAAAATGTATATAGATTCCTCCCTTTTTACTAGGTGAAAATACGTGGCACACAAATCGAAATATTATACCATGAAATAATAACCCATTTATGAACTAAATAGAAAAAAAACATTATCATTTTCCAAAAAGAGCCATAAAAGCACCCACAAAATAATAATCGAACTGAGATCATAATTGGTAGATAAAGGTTTTGTTTTTTTGCTAGCTAAAAAGTACAGCAGACCGAACAATTACACTCAACGCATCGAATCATAAAGTAAAGTACCCAGTAGTGCAAAAGAGTACGAATTATTTTTGTTACTGGCGAATTGATCCGCTAATAATATAGTATATAATGATACAAGTGCAGAAAAGTGCGGTTTTCCAACGAGTGTTGAACAAAATTTTGAAATAATAGTATATTATACTACCAGCTGCCTGAGACTCTTTGTCTTCCCGCTGAGACTACGTTTCCCCCCGCTGGGAGCTACTTTTCATCCCGCTGAGACTACTTTTCCTCCCGTTGAGACTACTTTTCCTCTTGCTGAGACTACTTTTCCTCCTGCTGAGACTACTTTCCCTCCCGCTGAGACTACTTTTCCTCCCGCTGAGACTACTTTTCCTCCCGTTGAGACTACTTTTTCTTCCGCTGAGACTACTTTTCCTCCCGCTGAGACTACTTTTCTTCCCGCTGAGACTACTCTTCCTCTCACCGAGACTACTTTTCTTCCCGCTGCTGATTTTTCGCTGAGGGTGAAATTTGCTGCCTGAGACTCTTTTTTCTCCCGCTGAAACTACTTTTCCTCCCGCTGAGACTACATTTTCTCCCGCTGAGACTACTTTTCCACCCGCTGAGACTACTTTTTCTCCTGCTGAGACTACTTTTCCTCCCGCTGAGACTACTTTTCCTCCCGCTGAGACTACTTTTCCATCTGCTGAGACTACTTTTCCTCCCGCTGAGACTGCATTTTCTCCCGTTGAAACTACTTTTCCTCTCGCTGAGACTATGTTTCCTGCCGCTGAGACTACTTTTCCTCCCACTGAGACTACTTTTCCTCCCGCTGAAACTACTTTTCCTCCCGCCGAGACTACTTTTCCTCTCGCTGAAACTACTTTTCCCCTCGCTAATAATATTTTTCCTTCCGCTAAGACTACTTTTCCTCCCGCTAAAACTAGTTTTCCTCCCGCTAAAACTACTTTTCCTCCCGCTAAGACTACTTTTCCTCCCGCTAAGACTACTTTTCCTCCCGCTGTTCAATAATCGGTAAATTACCTTCCGCGTTGCATGCCTATATGGTCATTTCAGAAAAATCGAGAAAAAAGATTTACATCATATGGGAAAACTTTTTCCCTAAAAGATTCTTTCAGTACCGGCAAGAAAAGCATTTTTTTTTTCAGAAAACCTATATACAACACAAATCTACCGATTTCTTTATCCGCAGAAAATACGTGACAGATCGAAGTATTACACTCACCACTCCGAGTCACGAAGTTACAACCTGTAAAATAGTGCACAAAATGAATTAACAAAATGGCGACAAAAGCCACAAATACAAATAATAAAAAAGCGCTGAGACCACCAACTCGCCGCACGTATATCAGAGTCATCCGTGCACGAACAAGAAGATGCGCCAAGTAGAAGCAGAGAATTAAAAAAATCAAAGAGGTCGAGTGTAATACGTGTCAGAAATGGGAGCACGGTCAGAGATGGGAGCGTTTATCGTACATACATATATACAGTATAACATGCAATAGCACCGAGCCGTATACATTGCGGTCTCGTGGTTAGAGAAAGAAAGACTCGGAGAGTCTGGCACATTGTCCGCGAGAACGTAATTATATGACCACGAGAATTGCATCCCGGTGTGCCACTTGTCTTTATACGTTCCCATTATTTCCTGGTTTCTACTAGCTCGGTAGTAGTTCCCTCGCTGGCCGCGCATTGTAACTCTGAAACGACCCGCGCGGCTCGTCGTCCAGCCATATTGCAGCACTATATTCACTGTACATAGAATTCAGTACGCTATCTTTGTACATACGTATGTAATATGTATTTATGTATACATATATAGCATACATGCACATATACGTGTGAACAATAATACGCGAAATGTATACGGATATATATGTATTGTATATATATACACGTATGTAATGTGTATTTACATATATACATACACATATACATATGTATATATACGGATATGTAGACATATATTCGTGTGAACAATAATACGGGAAATGTATGCGATTATATATGTTGTACATATGGATGTAATATGTATTTACATATACTCACACATGTATATATATGTATATGGATATGTACATATATATTCGTGTGAACAATAATACGTGAAATGTATGCGATTATATACGTTGTACATGTGACGCACCTGCGCGAGTAAAATATAATGCAAGCACGTTGTTCACCAGAGAACACGAGACAACTCTGAGCGGTCGTTATGTATGTATAAGTTCAATACACGTAGTAAATGCGTTTACAGAGTACTATAGACGTAGGCGTGGTGCCGGACTGTGGCTGCGCAGCACACGTTTTTGCAACAGTCGGAGGGATAGTTTAAGGGCGCCGCAGCAGCGGCAAGCGCCAGTCTGATACTGCAGCATGGAAAATATACACACAGACATATTGCATATGGGGATTTTCAACTCAGCCTTTTATTTGCTGTGACACACATTTTATTTTTGGTGCTAATTATCGGACAACGGGCGGATTTAAGGGGAGGAAGTCAGGTCAAAAAAATTGATTTTGGAAATTCAATATCATCCAAATCCTATTGCATATAAAAATGCCCAATGCACTATATTGTTGGTACACGATTAAAGGATTTTTTACTGTCGTCTGACTTGCATATACTTTTCAATATTATCTCAAGCAAAGTTCTTAGGTTTTCCATTCTGCGCATGATTCAGATTAAACTACTAGGCAGATTGCAATGGTTGACGTCTCATTTTCTTCTTCATGAAAAGATACACCGGCAAAATGGAGCAAATGTTAATAAAATGTAATATTTTTTAAGTAACATAATTATTAATAAATAAATTTTATGCTATTTTCTAAATCAGTGATTAACTTTGCTTTTAGAATGAAAAAAAATAGTTTGCTTCATTTAGCTGGTGTATCTTTTCATGAAGAAGAAAATGGGACGTCAATCATTCCAATCTGCCTAGTAGTTTGATCTGAATCATGCGCAGAATGGAAAACCTAAGAACTTTGCTTAAGATAATATTGAAAAGCGTATGCAAGTTAGACGACAGTAAAAAATCCTTTAATCGAGTACCAACAATATAGTGCGTTGGGCATTTTTATATGGAATAGGATTTTGATGATCTTGAATTTCCAAAATCATTTTTTTTTATCTGACGCCCTCCCCTTAAGGTAGTTCTGTCGTGAAGGCAATCCAAAGCCATATGCATGAATTTTTGACATGTTGTAATTTAGCTATTCAATTTTACTTGCACAAAATCTTGAAGGCTTTTACCGAGTATTTGAATGAACAATTAAAACTTGAAAATCGATCTTTCTACACAGCGCTCACGGGAGGGCTGGAAAAATTGATCTTTAAATCGAAAATGAACATACTTAGATCAAAGATAGAGAAAAAATAAAAAGTACTACGGATTCGCAAATCATTCAGGAATTGATGCATCATGAAAAAAGGTAAAGTCTCCGGAATAATGTTTAATTGAACCAAGGTCAAAGTTCACGATACCGGGCCAAATGACGTTTCCTAACCTAATTATCGTAAAAATGAAGTCAAATCCGCACTAAACATATCAACTATTTACAAATAATCGTTTTAATTTGATTACGACAATTTCGAAGGATTTTCGATTATTTTTGATATTATTATTGACGCAGTCAAAGTGATGCGTATGATTATTTTTTAATGTCATATAGACTCTGAGATTTATGACTCCGGCGTACCGACAGAACTACCTTAAGAATGGCGTTAGTTTTTAGATTTTTTTCTTACTCACAGAGGAAGTTCTGTTTTCGTGAAAAATTTTTCACTTCCCAAAATAGTCCGAAACGTCGGGAAAAGTGGGTTAGAAAAAATGTATGGATGGATGTGCGTGTGTATGGCCATCACTCAAAATTCAAACTTATATATCTCAGGAACTGCTTTAACAATCGGGCTGAAATTCAGCAAACATGTGAAGCATGTCGATGTTTTTGTTTCTGGTAATTTTCAAAAAAATTCAAAAATATGTTTATTTTTTAATTGACTTTGCAGCTTTCGAATAATGTCTGTACGCTCTCTAGCATCCGCAAATTATTTGCTATTGAGCTAAATAATTTTTTATGAATAAAGCTACATTAAAGGAGGATCGGTATTGAATTTGGAATGAATCTGTAAAAAAAAGTTCGGTTTTTGTGTGACTTTGAATTTTTCGAAAAATTTACATTTAGCTCTAACTCACGTAAAATCTCACCAAATCAAGTGAAATTTTCTACAGATGAAAAATAACATTCAGCGCTGCTACCTACCAAATTTGGTCGGGATCGGTAAAGCCGTTTGGATTTTACGTGATTTTGAATTTTTTGAATATCTATATAAGTAACGAAAAAAGTTGCAAAGTAGAACTTTGCACATTGTTTCCTCATTCATTTTCATTTTTTTACAAAATTTCCTCTATACGGAAGCCAAAATTAATAATTAAGCTTACTCATAGAGGTGGTTTTGTGAAAAATGAAAATTAATGAGGAAGCAATGTGCAAAGTCTACTTTACAACTTTTTTTTTAATTGCTCATCTGGCTGGAGAATTTTTTTGTTTTTTTTTCTAATTCGATCTTGGGGAGGCTCCTCTAAATATATATCTTTTATTCATAAATTTATAGAGTCTTGAAACAGAAAGTGTTGAAACTTAAATTGTTTTGCCAACATTAGTTAAATACCAGTATTTGGATTTTGATTAAATTTCACAATACTTAAAACGAACCTATTCGAATTTACGAAAAAAGTATTCTAAATTTGAAGAATGTATAATTGAAGCAAAATATTTTTTTAACCAATCATTTTTTTAACGACAATTTCAATTTTTTTGGTACATGTAAATCCGCTATATATAGCTATAAAAGATTTTCCTATATAAATTAAAAGCTGATTGGATAAAAAAATCTTTTTTTAAAATTAAAATCACCTTAATTTGGAAGAAACTAAATATTCATATCGAGTGCTTTAGTTATAAGCTACATATTCACTAAATTATAAAATTAATTGGGGCGGTATAGGGTTTAAGGTTATGTTTACGTGGCCTGAAATGTCCCATATAATACACCATAACGATGTTCGATGCATACGTATGCACATAATAACTTATAGCTATGCAACTCTCGTCTCGAAGAGCTTCAATGCGTTTACATATCGAATGTCGGTACGTCCAATCGTTTAACGATGTACGCCGTGTGTTATAATGGTCGAAGAAAGGGTTATATTTGTCCCCCCTGTGTCACCGCAACGGCGTGCGTTCTCCACCTCGTCGTCCTCGAGAGTACGTCGAGCAGCGCCACGTATATAGAAGGATAAGTGCAGTGCACTCTATACCCTAAGGTAAATGTCCCTATTACTACCAAGCCAAAGCATACTTTGCACACGAACCAAAATATTACTTTTTAACACGAACTTCTAGTCAGCGTTGCGTATATTATTGGAAATTTCCATATCGGTTTATTGAAATTTACGTTTTTTTTTTAAATAATTTTTACTAAAGCATTTATATGGATCTCGATGCAAATTCAATTCTAGTATTTTTTTTTTGTCAATAACAAAAATTATGATAATAGTAATAATAATGTCAGATTCTTGTAATTAGCCGAAAATTTTTTAAATAATTTTCTAAAATTGTTCAGAAACTATATAAGAATTTTTGCCTTTTTTTTTTAAGACATTCAATTCATGTGAAAAACTATTTTGTGAAATTAATTCAAAAATGGAATGAAATTGAAAAGAATCTTTATTAAATGAACCAGAAATAAAAAATTAATTGGTAATAAATTAACGGAAATAAATTATTCGCTAACAACTAAATGTTGAAGTTAATTTTTCAAACATCAATCCAAAGTTATTATTTATATTGAATATCATTACATATAAAGTAAAATTTAATAATTGATGGTCAGCAGTATATTCTGGTCATAAATGGGAAGAACGATTGGCAATAGGGGCATTTACCTCGCGTAGATATAGTTACAGTCATCAGAGGCATGCTCGGGCGGGTCGACGAGCGGCACGAGCATGCATTGGCCTCTCCCAGCTCTAGAAACTCGTCTCGAGAAAGTATTAGCGCTAAGAATTTATACGGGAGGCTGGTTTGGTATGGTATAGTATATCGGTGGGACAAACCGCATCGTTCCCATTTCTCCTCTTCCTTCATTGCATCGTGTGCAGCATACTGGTGTACACACTTATATTGTCCATTCGAGTTGAGCGCGCCTTCACATTGCTGCAGTATTTTCGCAGGACAATTTAATAAGACCAAATAATGACTGGGCGTGCAAACTAGTTTGCTGTGTCTGGTTTACTGCAGCGGATTAGTATACGAACGATACCTCGGTGTACATTGCTCTATACACAAATACGTATTCTACTGTTTACTATATACGTAATCTCTCTATATTATAAAAAGGTTTCGCCGCCATCGCTGCTGTGTACAAGACGGTAGTTTAATCAATCTACTAATGTCACAAAGTGGCTAAAGTCACAGAGTAGCTAAAACCACGGAGTGGCTAAAGTCACAGAGTGGCTAAAGTCACAGAGTAGCTAAAATCACGGAGTGGCTGAAGTCACGAAGTGTTTGAAGGTACGGAGTGGCTAATCTGACGGTGTGGCTAAACTCACGGAGTGGCTAAACTCACGAAGTGGCTAAACTCACAGAGTGGCTAAACTCACAGAGTGGCTAAACTCACAGAGTGGCTAAACTCACAGAGTGGCTAAACTCACAGGGTGGCTAACCGCACGGAGTAGCTAAAATCACTGAGTGGTTAAAACGACGGAGAGGCTACAGTCACTGAGGCTAAAGTAACTGAGTGGCTACAACCACGGAGAGGCTAAATTCACTGAGTGGCTACAACGACGGAGAGGCTAAAGTCACTGAGTGGCTACAACCACGGAGACGCTAAAGTCACTGAGTGGGTAAAACCACGGAGAGGCTAAAGTCACTGCGTGGCTAAAACCACATAGAGGCTAAAGTCACTGAGTCTAAGATTACGGAGAGGCTAAAGTCACTGAGAGTCTAACGTCACGGAGTGGCTAAAGTGACGAACTTTCTACATCCACGGAGTAGCTAAAGGCGCGGAGTGGCTACCGTCACGGAGTAGCTAAAGTGACGAAGTTTCTAAACCCACGGAGTGGCTAAAGGCGCGGAGTGGCTAAAATCGCGGAACAGCTAAAACAACGGAGTGACTAAAGTCACAGAGTAACTAAAATCGCGGAGCGGCTAAAATAACAGAGTGGTTTAAATCACAGAGTGGCTAACAATACGGAGCGGCTAAATTCACTATTTGTGTACATTGCTTTGTACACAAATACGTATTCTACTGTTTACTATATACGTATACAATATATATAGAAGAGAAGGTGCTCCTCCCACTCTCCTGGGAGCCGAGAAAAACTTCATTCTTTACCGTTAACCGAGGCCGTTCGCACGGATTACAAACGATCCGTCGAGTATATAATGGGTTCGCACGCACCTCTACCTGCCTAATTAGCGAGTTCCGAGCTTTCGCCTCACAATGAATGGCTCTGGTTGCCGTCACTCCCTGTGTCCTCTGCACTGAATTCTGCAATGAAAGAAAAATATGGTATTGGGAACTATAAACAGTACGTGAAATTTTCATTTATATATACAAAGACAGGCTAATTAAAAATTATTATGAATAAAAACTGTTGTAATAATATAGTGAAAAGAGGCTATGTTGTTGTCAACAAGTGCTGTGATTCAACAATAATCATTAATATTTCGTAAGTATGGTTATTTCACGAGATATCTCAACAGGTGGCGCTACTATGAATTGTTAATGAGGTTATAACTTGGAAAAATAATGGCGTAACGCTTCGTGGTTGAGCTTTCTTTGTGCTGAATCAACATGTAAAATGCAACGTGGCAAATTGGACTTTGTTGGGTTTTTTAATTTCTTTTTTTTAGAGTTAGTCCAGCAAAAACTTAATTTTTTTTAAATACCCTTGCACCCATTTTTTGGTTTTTTTCAAAGCCATTCTGAAGGCATGAAAATTGAGGTATCCAAACATCGTGGTGACATTTTCTTGTAAAATGCAACGTGGCAAATTGGACTTTGTTGGGTTTTTTAATTTCTTTTTTTTAGAGTTAGTCCAGCAAAAACTAAATTTTTTCTAAATACCCTTGCACCCTTTTTTTGGCTTTTTTCAAAGCCTTTCTGAAGGCATAAAAATTGAGGTATCCAAACATCGTGGTGACATTTTCTTGTAAAATGCAACGTGGCAAATTGGACTTTCTTGGGTTTTTTAATTTCTTTTTTTTAGAGTTAGTCCAGCAAAAACTGAATATTTTCTAAATATCCTTACACCCATTTTTTGGCTTTTTTCAAAGCCATTCTGAAGGCATAAAAATTGAGGTATTCAAACATCGTGGTGACATTTTCTTGTCAAATGCAACGTGGCAAATTGGACTTTGTTGGGTTTTTTAATTTCTTTTTTTTAGAGTTAGTCCAGCAAAAACTGATTTTTTTCTAAATACCCTTGCATCCATTTTTTTGGCTTTTTTCAAAGCCATTCTGAAGGCATAAAAATTGAGGTATCCAAACCTCGTGGTGACATTTTCTTCATTTCGGTGAACTCTTTCGAATGGAAAAAAAGCAAGCTAAAAGTCGGTCTATAAAAACAAAATTTATTGCCAATTGAAAATTCCGAATTTTCGTGATCTTGACGAAAAAATAATATTTTGATTCTTAATACATTCGCAACTTTGAGTATTGAATTTGGGCAAAGTAAAGCAATCCAAATTTTACATACATTTTCATAATTTAACCCAATTCAGATTTGATAAGTATTTTCATAATTTTATTCACAATACTATACCTCGAGAAATTTTCAAGCAATTAATCTACACCCAACGAAATCGTTTCCATCGGTTAATTGAATCAAATATGGAATCTCTTTCAAATAAATGAATCTTTATTTGAGTCAAATAAATTTGATTGAAAATGAATACGATTTATTCGCATACAATAAATTCCATTTCGTCGAACTAAAATCCTATTATGCCAGTCATTAATAACAAAATAATTTCCCAGTCGCCATACGTTCTGCAAAACGCTCGAAAATCGCATCAATAGTAACAATCGTTAACCAAAGTCCTTTTTACTGTCACAGTAGAAATATTTGAAATGCCATTCTGAAATGTCATGTCAGTGGGAGGTAGCAATTTGCCGTCTGGTAGCTGCGGTGCATCATGCCTAATGCCGTTCCGCGTACATACACAGCAAACGGTACCTCATTCGATCGGAATATATAGCCGATCACGCCCGAGAAAAAGAAAAAGAGAGAGAGAGAAAGGAAGAGAACCCATAAACAATTTCAAATAAATCCTCGACTCGTCGACACGCTCGATTATATTAAATTGCACTTGGCGGATTGGTTTATCTTGAATGCTCTCGTTGTGATATAGGCATTATAGGAGCCTGGAGCTCGGAGCATTCGGTATCGAGACCACAAGTGCAATGGAGACGGAAATATCACTTGGTTAACGATCAAGAGAGAAGTAGATGGATAAAGAGGAGTGGAGAAGAGTCCAGCATCCGACCAGGTCGTCGGAACTCTCTTCGTTCCCCACAGGTCCAACCCAACGACACAAAGGCTGCGACAGTCGCATAAGTTATAGCGGGCCCTCTGAGTACAAGTTCCCTTTCCCTCTTCTTCTTCTTCCATCTCTGCTTTCTCTCTTCTTCTTTCATCTCTCTTTTCTCTCTCCGTTTTTCCCTCCTTTCTCTCTCCTTTGCTCTCCCTACACTCATGTCGCAACGACTGGCCACTCAACCCTTCCTCCGTTCATCTTTCTCACTGCATCTCGATTTCCCTTCGCCTGGTCCTCTGCACTCTCGTCTCTCTATGTTGCTGCAGCCAAAAGAGAGACAGTCCCAAACCCCTTTACCTTTTCCGCTTTCGCGTTTCTGCGCCCAGGACAATAGAACGCCCGAATCCTTTCCAAGAATAATCATTAATCCAACACTAGTCTCCAGAGTGAAACAGAGAGAAGGAGATTTAACGTCGCATTAAATAATTCCTAAACGCAACAAAATTGTCGAGAGAAAAAAAGGTGGCACGAAAGGAGCCGCAGTTAAAATTTAGACCCTCTTTAAAACCTAAATGTAGCAGTCCCGCGGGGTAAACTAAGGTTCCTCCATTCCTTTGACACTCGTTCAAACCTCCGAAAATGGCAGATATTATACGGAAAGAAAGGCTTGGTTGAAACAACCAAGTGCTATGGTTATATAAGCGCCAGACGATTGAATGATTAGATCAACCAAGTAATTTGTTAGGCTACTAATTTCTTGGTTGGACTAACCAAGTCACTTGGTAAGCTAATCAAGTAATTTGGTAGGCTACCAATTACTTGGTTGGACTAACCAAGTAATTTGTTAGGCTACCAATTTCTTGGTTGGGCTGACCAAGTGACTTGGTAAGCTAACCAAGTGACTTGGTAAGCTAACCAAGTGACTTGGTAAGCTAACCAAGTGACTTGGTAAGCTAACCAAGTGACTTGGTTAGACCAACCAAGTGACTTGGTTAAACCAACCAAGTGACTTGGTAAGCTAACCAAGTGACTTGGTAAGCTAACCAAGTGACTTGGTAAGCTAACCAAGTGACTTGGTTAGACCAACCAAGTGACTTGGTTAAACCAACCAAGTGACTTGGTAAGCTAACCAAGTGACTTGGTAAGCTAACCAAGTGACTTGGTTAGACCAACCAAGTGACTTGGTAAGCTAACCAAGTAACTTGGTTAGACCAACCAAGTGACTTGGTAAGCTAACCAAGTGACTTGGTAAGCTAACCAAGTGACTTGGTAAGCTAACCAAGTGACTTGGTAAGCTAACCAAGTGACTTGGTTAGACTAACCAAGTGACTTGGTAAGCTAACTAAGTGACTTGGTAAGCTAACCAAGTGACTTGGTAAGCTAACCAAGTGACTTGGTTAGACTAACCAAGTGACTTGGTTAGACCAACCAAGTGACTTGGTAAGCTAACCAAGTAACTTGGTTAGACCAACCAAGTGACTTGGTAAGCTAACCAAGTGACTTGGTAAGCTAACCAAGTGACTTGGTAAGCTAACCAAGTGACTTGGTAAGCTAACCAAGTGACTTGGTTAGACCAACCAAGTGACTTGATTAGACCAACCAAGTGACTTGGTTAGACCAACCAAGTGACTTGCTTAGACCAACCAAGAAATTGGTAGCCTAACAAATTACTTGGTTGGTCTAACCAATTTAATCGTCTGGCGCATATATAACCATAGCACTTAGTTGTTCCAGCCAAGCCTTTTTTTCCGTGTACCGGAATGGAGTAAACGGAGTCTAATGTAGACTAAAATTCTTATGTTTGGACCTCCAATTAAGTTGTACAGAGTGAGATGAGGTTCTTAAAGCCTTGTATAAACCTCCAAAAGTGGCATATTTTACCCATTCAACAAAGGGTGTTGGAAGGGTTTAAATGTTAACTCGGGCGCACCATTGCTTTGTTTTTTTGCACCATACACTGAATCGCTGGGATAACCAACCAATTGGTGGATATTTTCAGATATATAGAGGACGGAATTTGCTACACAGGCGAGATGGCCAATTACAGTAACAGCTTTAAATCAGAACTTGATATCCATAATATTTTCCAGGCATCATTTTTTTTTGCACAGTGTCATTTAGATGTGAAAATATTCGATGGTGATTTTTGTCAATCGAAAAATATAACTTTTTATGTTTTTTGTTTGTTTTGTATACAAACGATTTGATAATCAGCTCCATTTCAGGATGGAGTATCAGATTTATGCACAATTGTCTAAAATCTTTATATCTAATTAATATATTATAATTCTAATATATTAATAATGGTCGAAAAAATATCGTTTGTATAAAGTTATTAATTTATTATTACATTTACATTGAGAAAAATAAATGTTTGAATGAACCAAATTATATTAGATTCAGTTGTCTAAATATATTTGTTTTTCTTTTTCAGTGTACGAATATAACGTACGATTTTGTTTCTTTCAAATGTTCTTTCCTACATTATTCACCTTCTAACGAGAATTACTAGTTATTCACCTGTTACTAAAGACCAATAAACGATTATGATGAGTTAATCCCTGTTGACGTATTATATAGAGGATAGTAATTGAATGAAGTGCTAATAACTGCCATCATTAAAAATAAATGATAGTGCATCGAGGGGTCCACGAATACTGGCTCGACAGTAAATTAAATTGGAATCCACTGTATGTACACAGTAGAAAATAATTTAATAGAAGTTTTCGTAAGTAGCAAATTTGTATTAATTTAACGGAATTTTTTTTATTTGTATTATTCGATTTTCATGTAAAAATCGGTAATCGACAAAACGATTTTGTAAATTTATTAAACTTACAAATATTTTTGGAGTAAAATCAGAATTCAAATAAAAATTGTGTAGAATTTACACAAAATTGACAAAAAAAAATATAATACATATATTTTATAAAAATCTTTATGACTTTGTAGGATTTTTAAGATTGTAACAAATATATTTTATAACTCGAACTTGAACCAATTTTCAGCTATTGAGCTGAAATTTAGGATTTAGCTGATCCGGAGTCGCAAATTTTGGTAGTAAATTTGACTAAAGTAAAAAAATGCAGATTTTCAGGCATTTCCATAATTTAAGCCAATTCACATTTTTCCAAGCATATTCATAATTATTTTTTTGCCTAATAAAAATATTTCTTCCGTATCATATCAGCACCTCGTATATATCCCAACATGATTCACCTTCTACCAAGAATGATTCGCCATTCACAGTAGAAAATAATTTAATAGAAGTTTTCGTAAGTAGCAAACTTGTATTAATTTAACGGAATTTTTTTTTTTTTTTGTAATATTCGATTTTCATGTAAAAATCGGTAAGCGACCAAACGATTTTGTAAATTTATTGAACTTACAAATATTTTTGGAGTAAAATCAGAATTGAAATAAAAAGTG
Source organism: Ephialtes manifestator (assembly GCA_963970395.1). Taxonomy (NCBI): domain Eukaryota; kingdom Metazoa; phylum Arthropoda; class Insecta; order Hymenoptera; family Ichneumonidae; genus Ephialtes; species Ephialtes manifestator. The sequence goes on along the minus strand of OZ019969.1, from coordinate 1,189,377 downwards.
TGTAGAATTTACACAAAACTTACAAAAAAAAATATAATACATATATTTTATAAAAATCGTTATGACTTTGTAGGATTTTTAAGATTGTAACAAATATATTTTATAACTCGAACTTGAACCAATTTTCAGCTATTGAGCTGAAATTTAGGATTTAGCTGATCCGGAGTCGCAAATTTTGGTATTAAATTTGACTAAAGTAAAAAAATGCAGATTTTCAGGCATTTCCATAATTTAAGCCAATTCACATTTTTCCAAGCATATTCATAATTATTTTTTTGCCTAATAAAAATATTTCTTCCGTATCATATCAGCACCTTGTATATATCCCAACATGATTCACCTTCTACCAAGAATGATTCGCCATTCACAGTAGAAAATAATTTAATAGAAGTTTTCGTAAGTAGCAAATTTGTATTAATTTAACGGAATTTTTTTAATTTGTATTATTCGATTTTCATGTAAAAATCGGTAATCGACAAAACGATTTTGTAAATTTATTAAATTTACGAACATTTTTGAAGTAAAATCAGAATTGAAATAAAAAGTGTGTAGAATTTACACAAAACTTACAAAAAAAATATAATACATATATTTTATAAATATCGTTATGACTTTGTAGGATTTTTAAGATTGTAACAAATATATTTTATAACTCGAACTAGAACCAATTTTCAGCTACTGAGCTGAAACTTGGGATAAAATTGAAACAGAATATCGCAACTTTTGGTATTAAATTTGGCTAAAGTAAAAAAATGCAGATTTTCATACATTTCCATAATTTAAGCCAATTCACATTTTTCCAACCATCTTCATAATTATTTTTTTGCCCAATAAAAATATTTCTTCCGTATCATATCAGCACCTCGTAAATATCCCAACATGATTCACCTTCCACAAAGAATGATTAGTCATTCACCTATCACTAAATACCAATAAATAATTATGACGTATTTAATACCAGTCAATATACAATAAAGACGATAATAATTGAATTAGCCGCTAACATGTGCTTGTAATTCTCGAGTCATTGGTAATAAACGTCTGTAGAATTTCGAATATCATCATTATGGCTCGACTGAACACCAGCGCGATTGTAGATTACGATAAATTACGAATCTATCGTATATAAAACCGGCCACGACGAAGACGAAACGTAATTACACGATCCGAAGTAAATTGTAAAGCGAGTCTACATGGAAACGCAGAATCGATAGGGTATTTCACTGGGGACTGCACACACGTACATTTACGAAGAGACCGAGTTTCCTGCGGTCGCACGGGCTAATAGTCACCGCAAAGCTCGTCTCGTATCCCACGTATCGCGCACGTCGCGTACTCTTCCTCTTCGAATCATTATATACATATATATAGATATATATATATATATATGGGCTCTCTATGCTGGCTCGTCGAAGCGCTCTCACCACACATTTCACCAATCTATGCGGACGCGGGCCGAGCTTAAAGGGTTCCGGTGGTCGACAGGGCGACAAGTATAGGTAGATGTAAGGGACATATATATGTTTCTCAGCGAGGTTGCAGCGGACGTGGCAAAGGGGATCGGAGTGAAGCAGGCGAGTATAGCAGAAGCAACAGCAACGAAGAAGGGCTCGGAGAGATCCGGAGCGCGGCGGTCCGCGCTCGCTTAATTGCCTCTATCCATCATTACCCCCACCGCGACACCCCGGGCGATCTCTGAGAGTGAACTCTTTTATATACACACAGTCACACAAGTGAATACCTGTGCGGTATATATACGTGTTTATTTACCGGTAGGGTGACTCGAAAAGAGGTGGCTAATTTTTGTTTCGATATATATAGGGGGTTTGAAATTTTTTTATTATTATTGTTTTTTTATTCCCAGCCGGGAAATTGTACATTTTGGGTATGTTAACGAAAGGAGGAGCCTGGACAAAATGGTCAGAGGTGCCTCGACTATTATACCTCAAAAATGAATTAAACAAGGATGCAAAGTAGAACCTTGCACATTGCTTCCTCATTATTTTTCGCATTTTACAAAGCTACCTCTATGAGGAAGTATGTTATTCAATTTTTGGCTTCCTCATAGAGGAAGCTTTGTAAAACGCGAAAAATAATGATGAAGCAATGTGCAACGTTCTACTTTGCATCCTTGTTTTAATTAGATAAATATACATGTTGTGGATTCGCTTTTTCTATTTCGTTATTGCGTTATTTCGTGATTATTAGAGCGTTTCCGAAGTGAATGTGATAATGTATATTTTTAAAAATAATTCAACATTCCATAAAATCAAAAATTTCATACCGCTCGTCACTAAATTATACATATATAATGGCTGAATATTGTTTTATTTATATAAAAAATTTGAGCTCGCTATCTTAAGTTTTGCAAAAGTTACAATAGAGCGATAATGTCAATTTTTTGAAAAATTCAAAACATCATAAAAATTTTACGGCTCAACCGATCTTAACCAAATTCAATAGCGATCACCGGCATATGAAAGCTCAAATTCATACCAATTTTTAGATCAATATCTCGAAAATTGAAAGAGTTATCGCGTAAACAGACATTTTTCAAAAAATTAAAAAACGCGTAATAATTTAACGATGAAGTGGATTTTAACAAAAATTTGCATGAACGACGAGGCTTGATCCCTCTATCTATGGTCCAAATTTCAGCTTGATATCTCAAGGCATTCCCGAGTTATAAAGGTTTACATTTTTCGATTGTGTAACATACACACACACATACACACACACACACACACATACACACACACACACACACACACATACAGAAATTTTTTCTAAATCACTTTTCTCGATGTTTTGGACCATTCTGAGTGTACTGACATGAAAATCTCGAAAAAAAAATTTTTCACGAAAACAAAGCTTCCTCTATGAGGAAGCAAAATGAATTAAATATCCTTTCAAGTTTGGATTGGGGAATTAAACTGTTAAAAATTTGTTTGTATAAAAGTTTGTATAAAAAGATGCAAAGTAGAACCTTGCACATTGCTTCCTCATTATTTTTCGCTTTTTACAAAGCTCCCTCTGTGAGGAAGCAGTATGTTATTCAATTTTGGCTTCCTCATAGAGGAAGCTTTGTAAAAAGCGAAAAATAATGAGGAAGCAATGTGCAAGGTTCTACTTTGCATCTTTTTTTTTTATACCTTGTGTCTCTTTTGCAGAGGTGTTTTATACAGCTATAAATCACCTCTGCAAACACCGTTACATCTAATTTTCATTAGATACAAATTTTTGTCGTACTTTCTCAACTTTTCCGGAAGTTATAGCGAAAATCTACATTTTTTAAAAATGAAAAATGGTGTAAAATCCGAACGACTTTACCGATCATCACCAAATTTGGTACATGGCATTTCTGAATGTTATTTTTCGTCTGTACAAAATTTCTGTTCATTTGTTGAAATTCGACGTAATTTAGATCAAAATCTATTTTTTTCGAAAAATTCAAAATTCTATAAAATCCGAACCGCTTTACCGATTTCGTCGAAATTCAATACCATACAACATTGAACGTATCTTCAGTTATGAAGAACTATTTAGCCAAATCGGCGAACTTTTACGAAAGTTAGAGCGACCACGCCCTTTTTTCAACAAATTAAAATCAACATAAAATCTTAATGACTTCACATATTTTGGCAAAAATCACAACATTCAAAGAGGGGCAGCTACTCTACTTGCGTGCCAAATTTGAGCCGGATCGCTCGAACGGTTACCGAGTGAGAGGAGATTGAATTTTCGAAGCCCAGCACACACACACACACACACACACACACATACATACATACGGACATTTTTTCTAAACCACTTTTCTCGACGTTTTAGGTGATTCTAAGCATACTGACATGAAAATCTCGAAAAAAAAAAATTTCATGAAAACAAAGCTTCCTCTATGAGGAAGCAAAATTTGTTAAACTCCCGATTGCTTAAGGAAAATTGATAAAATAATGTTGATTTATCAAATTCGAGACAAAGGAAAAAATTATTATAATACAAAATAAATTTAAAAAGAATGAATTCATTATCGATATAATTTTAATTATCAAAATATTTGAATTTGAAGAAATCTAATCTGAATCTGTAGTTACGGTAGGAAATGAATTCTTCTAATTCAAATGTATTGATAATTAAAATGATATCGATAATTATTTCATTCTTTTTAAATTTATTTTTTATTATAATCGTTTTTTTGTTTGTCTCGAATTTTCTAAATTAACTTTTTTTTAAATGAATTTTCTTGAAGCAATCTGGAGTTCTTATAATTTTTTGATTCATTTTTATTTCATACTTTCTAAAGTTCAATTGGTTCATGCGGCAAATAAAAATTGTCAGTAAATGCACAATTTTGTCAAATGGAAAAAACAAATTTTTAAAATTATTTTTACATCTTTTAGCCAATAACTAAACCAAACCTTGAGAAGATATTCATTTGCCAATTTTCCTGTAGCTTGTAAACATAATAATAGAAATTCTGTGATACTTTTAGAAAAATCTGAATGATCTTTCTCAACCAAAAAAAAATATTATTACTTTATTTTGTCAAAAAAAGGCTCAAATTTTTTTTTATCGCAAAATTTGTTGTACGTTCGGAATTTTGAATATACAGCAAATTAAAAAAAATGAAATAAAAAGAATCGTTTTTAAATCCTGTGCAAACCATAGGTGCTAAAATTCTGAAATAATTTGCGGATGTTCGTGATACGCTAAACAACATTTGAAAAAAATTATAAACATTTTTTGGGTGATCCACTTGGTATGAAATGACCCATATTATTTCATTGATTTCGCAAAAATATTTAATCGGTTGGTATTTTAATGAAATTTCTTTGAATCAAGGAAACTTTATTTATTTTTGGTGTAGTTATCATAAATGAAAAATAAAGTATTTAATTTATCTATTTATTTAGATTTTTTAAAAAACATCCGGCTTGACATTTTGATTTTTTTTCACTGAATTCACCGATGGCTTGTTTTTTTTATTTTCAGCTTCAACATTTATAGCTACAAAATCTTTTTTTTTATTCGACTATTTGGGTAAGAGATGAGATCTATTGTAAAACGCGACAGTAAATTTTTATTGTCTCCAATAAGTTTACGTATACCATTGCAGTTGGTGACGTGCGTCACATCCCATCTCCTTTACATTCATGATCAACACACTCTGCATTTTTATCCGAACAATTCTAAGAATATAGCCCAACGGAGGGCAACATTTATACAGTGAAACGCCTACACAGACTCAAAGATACAGAGACCGAGGTTGTGTGTTCGTGCATCTCGGTCGCGTGTTTAATCGTAAATCGATGCCTCGCCCACAGAACTGATAAAAATTCGATTACGACGAACGAGTCGAGATGCATATACATATACATCGAGTGCGATAGAGAAAAGGCGATATTGAGAGAGAGAAAGAAAGAAAGAGACGGTAACCAGGCGCCCGGTGAGAGTGCAACCCCGAATAAGTGCCGACCGTATACCATATAATGGCTCTTCTAAATCTTGCTCCTGATAGTCGCGCGAGACTCGAAGCACCCCACCATTCACCGATATAGCGAGGTGACGTTGCCTCTCTCCACTGCCGGTGCTTCGGAGCTACGCGAAACGTTGATCGTGGTCATCTACTTGCGGCCCTCCGGTTGTATATGCATCTTCAACAGAACACCGGGGCGAATTGAATCAATTTGTAATCTACGGTGGGGGGTCCAAATAACGACCCACATAGCACATAATATTGCCTAAATATTGCAGGAATATTTCGAATATTTCATTACACAGGAATATTACCATAAGCTTCCAATCGAATATTCACAAATATTTAATTGCAATATTGTCAACTTAAAGTTCAGAAATATTGTTAAAGGTAAAACAATTGCCAATCATTTTTTAAATATTTCTGAACATTACCTGTGAAACGAACAATCCAATTTCTTCAACAATATTTCACAAAGTTTCGAATAAAAGGTTCCAGATTAGATTTTGCAAATATTACAATGAAACTTTTTTGCAACATTCCAATACGTTTCATGTGGAAATTTCTAAACTAGTTTTAAAAAGTTGAATTTGTTGATAAAAAGAAATTTGCCTCGTTCAATTGAGTATCATTCGATTTGAAAAAACTGAAATTCAATCGGGAAGTCGTCATATAATTATTTGGAAATGGGGACAAATTCTGACAGAAATTGGAAGCCTCATTAGAATTGATTGGAAAACGCGGCACGGTATGAATCGATTTTTTTTACAAGATTGTTATGCACCAGAAATCTTCTAAAAGGTTGCTCAATCTTTATTTTTTAATTCATCAGTCTTTGTTGACAGAACACATGGGCAATAAAAGTATAACGTTTGTACAAGTAATCGATAGTCTAGTGGTTAGCGTGATAGACATTAAGTCGTTAAATAGGTTTGATAGGTAGGTAGATGTAAGTCTTTGAAGCGAGAATTTACGTTTCTTTCAACCGCATTCCCCTCTGGAACAAATTTAGTTAATGAAACTCTAATATTGTTATATATTTTTGAACCAGGATCGCTTTTTAAAATTACCCATCGTTAATTCGACGTGGATGTACTACATAGGTGAGGTTGTGAGTTCGATTCCTGGACGGGATTTTTTTTTTTTTTTTTTTTTTTTCAATAAATAATATTATTATCGAGGACATCCAATGGTACTGCTTAAAAACTCGCAATCCAAAAATTATATTAAAAACGGTAGAATTTCTTACGAATTAGCCTTGGGCAAAAAATGTAATATTAACACAATATTGCTCTGTAATATTATTGAAATATTATATTTGCAACGTTTTGAGCGGACATTGCAAGATTTCTACAATATTTTAGAAATGTTTTAAACATCTGTCACAATATTTTCGCAATATTGCATCATTGCAAAGGAATATTTCGAGAATGTTTTAGAAATATTTCGGTGCTATGTGGGGAATGTTCATACGTAGAACGGCCAATATTGCGTAATTCTAAAATGGCGAATTTTTAAATGTATAAGGATTGATTTCCCCGTGAAGAAATCTTATCAGGGTTCTTCCAAGGCCCCGATTGATATTCCCTAATTCTCTTAGGGGCCTTATGTGGAAGCCTCATAGGGTTTCGCAAATGATGGTCACGCTTTTTTCTTCGGGCCCTTTAAAGGCTAAATGCTAGGGGCCTTTAAAGGCAAAATAATGAGGACCTTTTAAGGCTGCCCCATTAAGCCCTTACTAAAATAATAAAGTAATTTAATTTAAAAATATATATTTGTTATTATTTAGTCGAGTAATGCTGAACTTTTAATTAGATATTTCGTCTTTCTTTACACGATGGTACATATTAATCGCTGAAAAAACATATTACATTTTTTTTTTACATTGACGGGAATTGAACCTAGAACCCTCCGGATGGTGTAGTTGCGCTGCGCCTTAGCTCTCTTGGCCATTCAAATCATACGAATATGCAATTTTTTCTGTCTATTTGAATGACTGTAATATGAAATATGAAATAAAATTAATGGAATATAGTCAGAACTTGATAGATTTACATGACTGCTTCTGATGTGTAAAAATAAAAGCACATTCAGTTATTTTTTTACAAATTTTGGGTACATCGAATAGGGTACATTGTATCGTTGTTGTCATCTATAATTATATTCCCCAAAATTACTTGTTTTATCGTTTGCGCGAATTAGTTCGTTTGTATCTAGGTGCGTGACTCTCTGACTGACCTGAGGGCCAGTATTAGAATGGGTGACCACCTGGCTGACTTTGACGTTGATTAGTTGGATAGGTGACCACCAATTTTGCCATGGAAACCTCGGATTGCCATATAAGATCCTCATCTGGCAAATTTATTATTGATTTGTTTACTTTATGCCATGGTTAAGCCTGACTGGGCCTTTAATTAATTAACTTATCAAGCCCTTATTAAACTTCGCGGTGGCAACCTAGAATTGCCTTATGAGGCCCTTACATGGCGAAACTATTATTGATTTATTTATTTGGTGCCATGATTAAGCCTGACTGGGCCCTTAATTCATTGCCCTAATATAGCCCCATTAAATATCGGCATGAAACCCTACAGTTTCCTTAGTAGGTCCCTAATTGGGAGTGATATGGAACTCCCTTTTATGGTGTCCACATTAAAGCCTGATAGGGTCCTATGTTATCTTAGGGCAACCCTAATATTTTTCTTCACGGGTCATGGTAGTTTTCAAAATACAAAATAAAAATGTAGAATACCAAAAAGTCGAATTTAATTTATATCGAAAAGGAAAATGAAAATAGGTGAAATACCAAGTGTTGAAATATTGAATCGACGAAAATACGAAATTTCAGAATTCGAGTTCTCGAACTCTAGAATTACTAATATTTAAAATGCTTACAATTTCGAATTTATTAAAGCTAGAGACCAAAAAGTCGAACTGTCAAAATAGCGAATGACCAAAATGAGGAACGGTCAAAATAGCGAAAAGCTAAAAAATAGACTGGTCAATATGGCGAATCGTTAAGATACAATTTTTTTTTGTTCCTACTCTAATGTATGGAACTATTATTTTAGCACTCGTTATTTTCTGATTCGTTATTTTAGCATTCGCTATTTTGGGTTTCGCTATCATGGCCCATCGATATTTTACGTATCTAAATTTCACACATTCCAAATTCATATTTTCGTCACATGCAATTTCAATATTTTGGCTATTAGAAGTATAAGATGCTCATCATTTTTTATTTCGAAAATATATATCGTCCAATTCTTTCTTATCAACGTTATGGCCATTCAAAGTACAGACTTTCCGTATGTGTAGTTTTAAATAAGTGAATACTCTCATGAATGACATTTTGGTAAAATACTTATTCAACTTGATGAACTGTCGAAAATAAAAATTTGGATATCGCATCATTAGCTATTTTAACATTCGCGGTTTTCACATTTCGAAATATGAGACATTCTGATTTTCATAATTCTATATTTTGACCCCCACCCGTGATCTACTCCAGGTTTAAGCAATTTTCTGCTTGCCATTTCAATAATATGACCAGGTATGGGCTTTACTTTCATGGAAAATGAAATATATAGAAAAAGATATATGATTTATAACAAAATTTTCGGAGGAGAATACGTTTTTTTTTAATATTGTGAATATAACTTAGGTATATTTTTCGTTTGCATATATTTAGTATGAAAATTATATATTTCCGACTTTGTATTTTTCCGTATATTCCGATTTTGTACTTTTATTTCCAAGGGAGTATTTAGTCGAAAAAACGTTATAAATAATTAAAAATTTTGCATCCATTTTTTTTGTTTAAAATTGTGGTAAAAAGACTTTAACTGGTACTTTACGAGGTACAATATACACGGAGAGAAAAGATTTCATTGACTCCAAAGAAGTGGGTGGATTGATTTTTTTTTTCATTGATTTCAATGAAATAGTGCATTTGAATTTAAAAGAGAACATTTCATTGCCTGTAAATAATGATTTACTTAGTGAGCATATAATAAAGAAACAGTTTCATTGTTTTAAAGAGACATTGTCATTGGTTCAAAGAAACGTTTTCATTGGACTCTCTCTCGCACCTAACCTCACTTTTTTGTTTTCCGGTTCTCCCGAACGAACGGCTTCGAGTTTCGAGGAGTCAGAAGCTTAGCCTATTTCTGCCATACTTCCTTACATACTCACAAAATTTGAGCTTCATCTGCCGCGTACTTCAGGAAAAAATAGGTTTCGAAATTTTGAGCTGGTAAGAAGAAGGTTTCATTGAATCAGAGACGATATCTTTGAAATCAATGAAAAAGGTTCATTGGTTTAAACAAATGTTTCTTCGAATCAATGTCACTACTTTTCATTGAGTTTGAGATCATTCAAAGAAAAGATAGTATTGAAATTCAAGTATTTCATTTCATTGGCAAAGATTTCCGTGAATCAATGAAACTTTTTCTCTCGGTGTACGATTTAAGAACGATAGTGAAGGTCAAAATTCGATACCTCGAAGAAAAAATTTTAGGCTGAATTTTCCGACCAAAAATCAGATCTGTGAATTCTGGAATCAGGAACGGAAAAAAGTCACTTTTTTAAATCATGGAAAAAAGGTATTCTGTATTTTCTGTGGTAGAATATGCGACTTGAGAACGATAATGAAGACTAAAATTCGATAACTTAAAGAAATAAAAATTTCGGTTGGATTTTCCGACCGAAAGTCGGATCTGTGAATTCTGGAATCAGAAACAGAAAAAAGTCACTTTTTTTTAAAATTATAGTAAAAAGGCTTATAACCGGTATTTTCTGTGCTATAATATGCAACTTGAGAACGACAGTGAAGGCCAAAATTCAATATTTTGAAGAAAAGAAATTTAGGTTTAATTTTCCGACCAAAAATCAGATCTGTGAATTCTGAAATTAGGAACGAAAAAAGTCACTTTTTTAAATCATGGAAAAAATGTATTCTGTATTTTCTGTGGTAGAATATGCGACTTGAGAACGATAATGAAGATTAAAATTCGATAACTTAAAGAAATAAAAATTTCGGTTGGATTTTCCGACCGAAAGTCGGATCTGTGAATTCTGGAATCAGAAAGAGAAAAAAGTCACTTTTTTTTTAAATTATAGTAAAAAGGCTTATAACCGGTATTTTCTGTGGTACAATATGCAACTTAAGAATGACAGTGAAGGCCAAAATCCAATATTTTGAAGAAAAGAAATTTAGGTTTAATTTTCCGACCAAAAGTCGGATCTATGAATTCTGGAATCAGGAACTTAAAAAAGTCACTTTTTTTTTAAATTATAGTAAAAAGGCTTATAACCGGTATTTTCTGTGGTACAATATGCAACTTGAGAACGACAGTGAAGGCCAAAATTCAATATTTTGAAGAAAATAAATTTAGGTTTAATTTTCCGACCAAAAGTCGGATCTATGAATTCTGGAATCAGGAACGGAAAAAAGTCACTATTTTTTTAAATCATGGAAAAAGGCTTGTAACCGGTATTTTCTGTTGTAGAATATGCGACTTGAGAACGACAGCGAAGGATAAAATTCGATATCTTAAAGAAAAAAAAAATTAGTACGAATTTTTTCACGAAAACAAAGCTCCTCCTCTGTATGGAAGCAAAAAATAACCAACTGTGAATTTTTACTATTATAAATTAATTTGTTTAGAACAATTGTTCCTTAACAATGATTGATGATTTAATGTGGTCCGAATAATGCGACATTATTGACAGAAAAGTATTATCAAACTTTTTTTTAATTTGAGATTCGTCCTATTCTGAATTACCAGCACATATTTATCACGGTCGTTCGTCGGATGGAAATGGATTAATGGAATACTAAATAATGTTTTTTTAATTCCCTATATTATTTGTAAGCTTATCAGCTTTTATTCTGGAAAAGTCGTTGGAGATTTCATAAAAGTGTGGAAAAAATTTGTATATTTGTATGGGATGCAGGATCTCAGCATCGTATAAAAATGGTGAGATTTTACAAGAATTCCATTTATATGGAAATTTTTATTGGAAATTATCATAAAATCCTCTACTTACCTGCTTTTTGGTTTCCAAATACAAAAAAAAAAATTGCCCTCAAATCCTTCGTACATTTTTTCATACTTTGATATTGATTATGGTTAAACACCTTGCACCTCCTCATTATAATCCCTACACCCAGAAAAAAGATCTTGTTAACGAAACTAGAATCTAGGCATCGGAAATAAAATTTCTTATTTGGATGCCAACCTACTAGACTTCCATTCGCCTTAAATAAATTTTTTAATTTGTAATTAATATACTTATTGAATAGTAAATATATTCAAATCTAAGAAATATTTATTTAGGTCGGCAGTTATATAAATGTTTATTAAAAAAAAATTTAGCTCGTCACAAGCTAATGCCGATTAATCATAAATCACGTGGATGGTCTATCTTGTACGAGTTCTGCGAGACCCAGAGATTTTATCGAAAGAGCCAACGAGGAAGCGTTTACAACAATATCCAAGATGAGTAATCCACAATTATTATAAAATGAGTAATCCACAATTATTATAAAACGAGTAATCCACAATTATTGTAAAACAAAAAAATACGTGCACGTGTAAAAGAAGAATGTATGAATGCAAGGAATGAATATAAATTTGTATGGGTTATGTAAAATGTCGCGGATAAATAATTGTATAGTATCAAAACAAATATCAATGTAAAAGATCAATTCTCAAATATGATTTAATATACACAAATATAAATCTATCGTTCAATATGCCTCACGTAATTAATATCGAAATTCTGATCTTATTACTTCTTATAGTGTTACATTTCATCATCTTTTCTTTTCATTACCAATTCAATTATTTCAATTATTCAAAAATGCAAATTAACATTTCCTCTACCAAATGAGTTAGAAGCTAAATAAATAAATATAAGAAGAATTTCATTACATATAGGAAAATATAGAAATAGACGCCAGAGGCGCTGAATAAACCGAGTTTACTATACTAAATCGGGTAATGATTACCAGACTCTTCTCTCCGTTTGGCAAAAGGCGGAGCACGTCGATTTTGCTTCCTCATAGAGGAAGCTTTGTTTTCATGAAATTTTTTTTTTTCGAGATTTTCATGTCAGTATGCTTAGAATCACCTAAAACGTCGAGAAAAGTGGTTTAGAAAAAATGTCCGTATGTATGTGTATGTGTGTGTGTGTGTGTGTGTGTGTGTGTGTGTGTGTGTGTGCTGGGCTTCGAAAATTCAATCTCCTCTCACTCGATAACCGTTCGAGCGACCCGGCTCAAATTTGGCACGCAAGTAGAGTAGCTGCCCCTCTTTGAATGTTGTGATTTTTGCCAAAATATGTGAAGTCATTAAGATTTTATGTTGATTTTAATTTGTTGAAAAAAGGGCGTGGTCGCTCTAACTTTCGTAAAAGTTCGCCGCTTTGGCTAAATAGTTCTTCATAACTGAAGATACGTTCAATGTTGTATGGTATTGAATTTCGACGAAATCGGTAAAGCGGTTCGGATTTTATAGAATTTTGAGTTTTTCGAAAAAAATAGATTTTGATCTAAATTACGTCGAATTTCAACAAATGAACAGAAATTTTGTACAGACGAAAAATAACATTCAGAAATGCCATGTACCAAATTTGGTGATGATCGGTAAAGTCGTTCGGATTTTACACCATTTTTCATTTTAAAAAAAATGTAGATTTTCGCTATAACTTCCGGAAAAGTTGAGAAAGTACTACAAAAATTTGTATCTAATCAAAATTAGATGTAACGGTGTTTGCAGAGGTGATTTATAGCTGTATAAAACACCTCTGCAAAAGAGACACAAGGTATAAAAAAAAAAGATGCAAAGTAGAACCTTGCACATTGCTTCCTCATTATTTTTCGCTTTTTACAAAGCTTCCTCTATGAGGAAGCCAAAATTGAATAACATACTGCTTCCTCACAGAGGGAGCTTTGTAAAAAGCGAAAAATAATGAGGAAGCAATGTGCAAGGTTCTACTTTGCATCTTTTTTAACATTGACACAATTCACCCCTGTCTCCTTGAGAAAAACCATGCAGAGGAGTCAATACGTATCCTCCTCTATGTATACGTACTGTAATGTACAAATGGGAAATCGAAATCGCCGATCAGCCGAAAAGATGTTCCAGCGAGGCTGAATATCGTGTCGCGTCTCTCAATTCTCCCGGCGTCGAATCGCTTTACGTAGCCTAAGGCTGGACCACGACCGTGCAAGAGGGAAAGAGCCGCGAGGTTCATTTGCATCGGTGGCTGGAGAAGAACGCGTGGGCAGTGCTTGAACGGATCACCGCGTCGTTTTTCCCCTTCCATTCCGTCGCTGTACCAAACGACCTGCCGGCCGAGCTCGTCCCTCCTCGATGTTGGTTTATAAAGAATCAATTCGCCGCGGGATCCCTCGAACTCGTCATACCTCACAGACACACGCTTTCCCTCTCTCTATCTCTCATTCACTCTCTTTCTCTCGCATTTCTCTCTCAGACTCGACGGTCGTCGGCCTCATATATATGCATGTACCTGCCCATGTACCTGTATGTATATCTCGAGCGTGCATTCGCAAAACCGTTTCATCCAAGCGCAACGGAATATATCTCGGGATATCACCCGATTTATAAATATCCAGATTACTCGGCGGCAAGTTAAAGTATGGAGGTTCAAATATTCTTTGTTGAATTGTCATTGATTTTATTGAATTCAGGCTTGAAACTGTATGCAGCGAGAAATATAGTCAATAGGTATTAAATTAAACCTGACGGTAAAAAAGTATTGGTTGTATATTAGCCAATGGGGGAGATCGAGACAAAATGGCAACGAGGCAGATGGATCGTACTAAAACTGAGATAAAATGTGACACCTGAAAACAAAAATTCGTACGTCTTATTAATTTGTGCAAATATTTTGGAAATTAACAAACCTTGCTAATTGATTACTCATTATTTTTTTGGTTTTTACAAAGCTACCTTTATGAAAAAGAATGTTGATTGATTTTGGCTTCCTCATAGAGGAAACTTTGCAAAGAGTAAAAAAGAAGATGTAAAGTGGAACTTTGCACATTGCTTCCTGATTTATTTGCATCTTTCGCAACGCCGCTTCTATGAAGAGGTTTCTTTATTTTATTTTTGGCTTTTTCATAGAGGAAGCTTTGCGAAAGATGAAAATTATTGACGAAGCAGTGTGCAAAGTTCTACTTTGCATCCTTATTTTAAATACATATTAAAGAAGTACGAAAACAACAATTTTCGTAAATTCAAAATTCTATAAAATCTAAACCGCTTTATGTATTTCGCTTAAATTCCATACCCATCGTCATTTTCCATTGCTTTATTCGTCAAAATCTGTTTAAGCTCATTATCTAAAAAATTGTGGCAGCCAGAGAACATACAGAGATTTTTTGAAAAATTCAATGTCTTATAAAATCTGAACCACTTTACCAATTTCATCCAAGCTAAAGTATGGAGGTTTAAATATCCTTTGTTAAATTGTCATTGATTTTATTGAATTCAGGCTTGAAACTGTATGCAACGAGAAATATAGTCAATAGGTATTAAATTAAACCTGACGGTAAAAAAATATTGGTTATATATTAACCAATGGGCGAGACAAAATGGGAACGAAGCAGACATTCATACTAAAACCGAGATAAAATGTGACACTTGAAAACAACAATTCGTACATTCACACGCGACATCTCGCAGTCTTATTAATTTGTGCAAATATTTTGGAAATTAAAAAACCTTGCTGATTGATTACTCATTATTTTTTGATTTTTACAAAGCTACCTTTATGAAAAAGAATGTTGATTGATTTTGGCTTCCTCATAGAGGAAACTTTGCAAAGAGTAAAAAAGAAGATGTAAAGTGGAACTTTGCACATTGCTTCCTCATTTATTTGCATCTTTCGCAACGCCGCTTCTATGAGGAAGTTTGTTTATTTTATTTTTGGCTTCCTTACAGAGGAAACTTTGCGAAAGATCAAAATTATTGCCGAAGCAGTGTGCAAAGTTCTACTTTGCATCCTTATTTTAAATACATATTAAAGAAGTACGAAAACAACAATTTTCGTAAATTCAAAATTCTATAAAATCTAAACCGCTTTGTGCATTTCGCTTAAATTCCATACCCATCGTCATTTTCCATTGCTTTATTCGTCAAAAACTGTTTAAGCTCATTATCTAAAAAAATCTGGCAGCCAGAGAACATACAGAGATTTTTTGAAAAATTCAATGTCTTATAGAATCTGAACCACTTTACCAATCTTCACCAAATTCGATATCTACTACAACTGGATGTTAATTTTATCTTGCAAAAGATTTGAGCAGGTTTGGTTGAACTTAGCTTGAATAAGAACAAAAACAAAATTTTTTCGAAAATTCAAAATTTTATTAAATCTAAACCGCTTTATGGATTTCGCTCAAATTCAATACCGATCTTCATTCTTCATTTCTCTATTTGTCCAGAACTATTTAGCTCATTAGTTGAAAAACTGCGGAAACTGGAGAACATACAGACTTTTTTCGAAAAATTGGAAGGCTCATAAAATCTGAATTTTTCTTTGAATTTTTTCGAAAATATATACATAGGAAAGGGCCTTACTCCTCTACCAGCGTGCCAAATTTCAGCTTGATTGTCAAAGCCGTTTTCGAAATACAGCGGTTTGAATTTTGCTAGCGTACCACACACACATATATATATATATACATCCGGAAATTTTTTCTAAACCGCTTTTCTCGACGTTTTGGACCATTCTGAGTGTCCTGACATGAAGATTTCAAAAAACAAATTTTTTTGCGAAAACAAAAGCTTCCTCTACGAGGAAGCAAAATAATGTGGCAGCAATGTGCAAGGTTCTACTTTGCAGGCTTGTTTTAATTAAATAAATAAACATGTTGTGAATTCGCTTTTCCTATTTCGTTAATCCAGTATTTCTTTAATATTAGAGCGTTTCCGAAAGTAAATGTGAAACGTATATTTTTTTAAATAATTCAACATTCCATAAAATAAAAAATTTCAAACCATTCGTCACTAAATTATACACGTATAATTGCTGAATATTGTTTCATTTACATACAAAATTTGAGCTCGCTATCTCAAGTTTTGCAAAAGTTACGTGCGATAATGTCAATTTTTTTTTAAATTCAAAATTCCAGAAAATCTGAACGCCTTTACCGATTCGAGCCAAATTCAATACCAAACAACATTGAGATTATCTACTCTTATAAACAACTATTTAGCAAAATAGACTAAATTTTACGAAAGTTAGAACGTCTACGTCCTTTTATCCGAATTACCGTAAAATGCCACATATGACCACAATTTGACGTAATCATTTTTATGCGGCTACTAATTAGTAAAATATCTAACGTCTGCCTGATTTTTGCAGATCTACTCATCCGTCGCACCGAAAGAAAAGATTTCATTGACGCCAAAAAAATGAGTGGATTGATTTTTTTTTTTTTCATTGATTTCACCGAAATATTTCTTTGATTTCAATGAAGTAGTGCATTTGAATTTCAAAGAGAACATTTAATTGCGTGTAAATAAAGATTTACTTAGTGAGCATATAATAAAGAAACACTGTCATTGTTTTAAAGATACGTTTTCATTGGTTCATAGAAACGTTTTCATTGATCTCTCTCTCTCGCACCTAACCTCACTTTTTTGTTTTTCGGTTCTCCCGATCGAACGGCTTCGAGTTTCGAGGAGCCAGAAGCTCAGCCTATTTCTGCCATACTTCCTTACATGCTCACAAAATTTGAGCTTTATCTGCCGCTTACTTCAGGAAAAAATAGGTTTCGAAATTTTGAGGTGGGAAGAAGAAGGTTTCATTGAATCAGAGACGACATCTTTGAAATCAATGAAGAAGGTTCATTGGTTTAAAGAAATGTTTCTTCGAATCAATGTCACTACTTTTCATTGAGTTTGAGATAATTCAAAGAAAAGATAGTATTGAAAATTAAGTATTTCGTTTCATTGGCAACTTTTTCTCTCGGTGCGAAAATAGCAAAGTCCTGGACCTGGAGAGTAAGCGATAAACCGAAGATGTAAAAGGAACACGTGTGTCGTATCTGAGACGTTTCATAGTTACCACTCGAATCACAAAGCCATCTCGTCGTTCGTCTTACAGTTATGGTACACCAGATCCAACCTACGCATACGTAAACAGCCTACCTATCTACCTACGTATATACAACGATCCTACAAGTGCAACGCTGAAAGGGCAATGTCGCGATCTCAGCGCAATCGAGACCGAGGTCAACGCAACTGCTATGCACGAGAGTGCGGAGTATCGCTCTAGACGAGATACTCGACTGCGTGCTGAGCGCAGCACGATGAGCGCGTAGCCAGTTTTGCACCTATATCGGAGAGTATGTACACACATGCCATCGTTATATACGCGGAATAGCAAACTCGTGCACTCACAAATTTTTACAAAATAAATACGGGATGTTCTACTTGCGTGTGTGCATATAGGAATAGGTACGGAAATTTATGCCGATGATAAATATGCAACAGAAGTACACGGTTTGTTTTTGCTTCCCCGTAATGGAAGCTTTGTTTTCATTTTTTTTTTTAATTTTTCCAGATTTTCATCTCAGGATACTCAAAAGGCTCTAAAACGTCGAGAAAAATTATTTGTACGAAATGTCTGTATGTGTGTGTGTGTATGTTCGGATTCTTGTTACCACGATAGCGTACGCAATTTTCAAGATATCGCTCTGGAATTTGGTACACATATATCGTGTGGGTAGACAAAGGCTAAGTTCAAATTTGGCACGAATCCGTTTAGTGGTTCCAAAATTATGACAATTTCAATTTTTTATAAAATCACATCACGCTCTTAATTTCATATTTTTAAAGATATTTGAACTTTATACCACTCGCTCGAAATTCTATGGCCAATTTGATTTTAAAACAAATTATAGTTTTCAAAATTATGAATTTTTTTTAAATCTTAAATTTTTTTTTCAATTTCCTGTATTATCAAAATTACCGATCGTACAAAAAATGTCTTCCTGTACAAAATTCAAGTTTTTGAATATACTTTTTAATAAAAAAATGTCCCTCGCCGCTCAAAAAAACGTCCGCCATTTTTGGGCAAAAAAAACGTCCGCCATTTTTGGGCAAAAAAAATTAATAACATTTTTGAAATTTCACAGAATTTCCATCATCACGCTTACAAAATATAGAAAAATTGGTATGATGACACTTGGAATGGAATGACCATTGCCAACTTTTAGTCCTAAAGTGGAACGAACCTTTTTTCGATTTTTAATGAGAGTTTTCATTTTTCATTTATCTTTTAAACTCTCATAAAAATTCCAAAAAAGATTCGTCCCACTTCCCGTCTATGTTTAAAATGTTCGCCTTTATGAGTAGTATTTTAGAGATTTTTTCGGGAAAAATAAAAAATGTCCAAGTTTTTGAAAAAACGATTTTTACAATTTACGGTCTGGCAAAAAAATGCCATTTTTCCATTTTGGATCCCGATTACAATACGAATCTGGGAATGAGTACTATATCTTTCTCTCGGTATGGTAAAAGGTGGTCCGATCGGTTTATATTGCCCCACATATATTGCATATATTTAACTTGCATAAATTTTCAAGTTGACACACAAGGAAAGGTAAGAGAAGAGATAGCCATTGCAAAAGGAGTCGACATCGAAGGAACGAGAAAGAGGATCGAGAGAAAGAGACAGAGAAGAGAATACGTGTATATATATATATATACGTAGAGCAGAGAGAAAAGCGGAGCAAGCGGACTATCTACATATCAGCAATCTGTGACAAGTTGGCGTAATGAGGGCTCCCTCTTTGTGGAGAGAAGGAAGGGCAATTATCGGGCCCGGGTTCCTGCGCCCGTGGGCGCTCGGTTCGTTCGCGAGACAACGACGACAACGATGGTGAAGAAGAAGACGAAGGAGAGGAACATAAGGAAGAAGAAGAAGAAGAAGGAGGAGGAGGAGAAGGCGCTGGATAAAGAACGCAAAAGAGGCAAACGAGACCAGCGGATAAGGGGAAGACGCAATGGAATGTCCCGACGATCGGTTTCGAAGGGAATATAAGGACGAAACGATCGCTGAGGGTGAAACACCTGCAATTAAGATATGTTAATCACTATAGAAACATACGTATCCAACGCATTCAATACGTATTCGCAGAGACCGCTCTTGGTGTATATATATATATATAGATATGTATATAGATATAGATATATATATATATATATACTTGTGAATCCTCGGCGGTCGTGCACTTTTTTGGCTTCTCGCTCTTTTATCTTATTCTCGCTTTGCTTGTTCGACGACTGAAAGAAACAAGTGAGTGGATTCTACCGGAATAAGAAAATCTCGATGAATTCATTCTGGGTGCGGCCTATTTGTAGGAAGCTGATTCAGGGATTATAGATTCGAACGCACTTCACGGAAAAAAAAGGCTTGGTTGGAACAACCAAGTGCCTAGGTTATATATGCGCCAGACAATTAATTGGTTAGACCAACCAAGTTAGTTAGTTGGTTAGTCTAACCAAGTGACTTGGTGAGCTAATCAAGTGACTTGGTTAGTCTAACCAAGTGACTTGGTAAACTAACCAAGTGACTTGGTTAGTCCAACCAAGAAATTAGTAGCCTAACAAATAACTTGGTTGGCCTAACAATTAATTGGTTAGACCAACCAAGTTAGTTAGTTGGTTAGTCTAACCAAGTGACTTGGTAAGCTAACCAAGTGACTTGGTTAGTCCAACCAAGAAATTGGTAGCCTAACAAATAACTTGGTTGGTCTAACCAATTAATTGTCTGGCGCATATATAACCAAGACACTTGGTTGTTCCAACCAAGCCTTTTTTTCCGTGTAGAATAATTGATTGGTGGAGTCAACCCATTTTTTAATGTATCAAATCATTATTTTAATTCTTGTGGGTCATTTACGTCCTCACTTCGTTCGAGCAACTATCTTCCCTTCTTGTAGCATAATATACTACGTATGACCACAAATATAATAATAAGAAACAAGAACTTGGTTGGGTTTACTAAGATGTTGGTTAAAAATGTGACTAAAAAGGCTTGGATGGGTTTACTGAGATCTTGGTTAGAAATTTGACCAAAAAGGCTTGATTGGGTTTACTAACATCTTGGTTTAAAATTTGACCAAGAAAAATGTAGTAGGTGCAACTAAGTTATTATTAGGCATACTAAACGTACTTATGATCATAAGTATAATAATAAAAAACAAGAGATTACTAACATCTTGGTTTAAAATTTGACCAAGAAAAATGTAGTAGGTGCAACTAAGTTATTATTAGGCATACTAAACGTACTTATGACCATAAATATAATAACAAAAAACAAGAGATGGTGAGAATTATTGAAAATAGCTTTAATGATGAATAAATCCTGTGTGAGCACCGAGAAAAAAGCTTAGGTCGGTTTACTAACATCTTGGTTAAAAATTTGATCAAGAAAAATTTAGTACACGGAAAGAAAGGCTTGGTTGAAACAACCAAGTGCTATGGTTATATATGCGCCAACCGATTAATTGGTTCGATCAACCAAGTAATTTGTTAGACTACCAATTTCTTGGTTGGTCTAACCAAGTCACTTGGTAAGTGACTTGGTTAGACCAACCAAAAAATTGGTAAGCTAACCCAGTGACTTGGTTAGACCAACCAAGAAATTGGTAGCCTAACAAATTACTTGGTTGGTCTAACCAATTTAATCGTCTGCCGCATATATAACCATAGCACTTGGCTGTTCCAACCAAGCCTTTCTTCCGTGTAGGTGCAACCTACCTGGTAAATTAGTTATTGCCGTCCTAAATACTTGGTTGTTGTCGTACTAAATATTTTGTTGATTAGCAAATCCTTGATTATATTAACCAATAAATTGCTTGAGTCTACACTTGGTTAAAACATTTTTAACCAACTTTTTGGTAGCTCTAACCAAGTTTTTTTCTCAGTGTACTTTTTTTCAATCCTAATTATCAAGATAATTAAGTGAGTTAAGACGTCAAGTGTCTTGTTGGAAACGAAAAAATAATCCTTCCAAGCGTGCCGAGCATCGAAGTTGTTCAGGGTTGTAGAGAGAAGATGAGAATGAGGAAGAAGAGGAAGGTGAGGATCAGTCCTCACACTTGGAATCCGGAGGCCAAAGCGAAGCAGCTATACGGCGATGCTTTGAGCATTGATGGATCGTTCAGAGCGATATCGTTGTCCTCCAAAGTGATTGAATATCGCGCGGTTCATCTCGACGCCGATGGAGATCGATCAGGGGCTATTACACTCGCTACAAATATCTAACGCGATAGATTATAGATTTGTACAAGCTCTCTATATATATATTCACGTTTGTGTCTGTGTTATGTAAGTGTCAGCGTTGAGGAATAATGAAAATCATTCGAAGGATATTTAGGAACCATGATGACATATAAAAGCGGCCCAACAAGTTACAATTGGGCTTACAATGTAGGAGAAAACGGGGGAATCACCGGGCAATGCCGGTCACCTTATTTTTACATCAACTAGTGAATATATCAAACTTTTTTTTTTGCTCAATCAGCTTACGTATATACTAATTAACTAATTTAATACTCCGTGCCAATTATACTACGAAAAAATAAACGAATGAAATGATTTTTAGATTATGCACTCTTTTTTTTATAAGAAAAGCAGTATTTTAAATAAGGGTTTTGCGTAACTTATTGACGTTAAAATCACATCTAACCGTTTTTCATGTATTTTTCGGACTTGTAGCTTCTATTTCCCCATGTTAAAATGTTGATTCCGTAAATAAATAGGATAGAAGTACCGGTTGTGGCCACCCCTGCACTTAAATACGTTTTTCGTGGCTATTTTAATTCTGTACCTGTATTTAATCATAATTTTTCATAACGTTGTGTATTTTGGAAACATTTATCGTCATTTTGACGTCCGTTCGTCTCCATTACAAAAAGTACTGTGTCAGTAATTAAAGTATCATCAGCTGATTCATCAAATTGTCAACTCCTTACGGAATTCGACAAGATTTTGACGAAAGCTCTAGATACATGTTCGGATTATATAGTTGGCGAATTGCATGCAGCTTTGCACATATCAATCTTAAGAGTCATCACTGCAAATGTTGATGTACTAAAAGTTTGAAATAAAGCTATACATTTATAAAAAATACGATGGCAACAACTGGTACATGGAATAAGCATGTTGCCCCGGATATGGCCATGATAATATAATCATTAATTTTTCGTTAATTATTACACAATCAATTCATAAATTCGTAAAGAAGAAACAAAAAAACGAAAAAACGCTAAGAAAAATATATCCTTAGAAATGTATAGTAAAAAAGAAGGTAAAGCGGTGGAACACCTTTCATGTTGAAGATTCCCATCATTATGCAATTCGAAAATCTACTTTCGGAAAGAACTCTGGTAAAAGTAAAAATAAAAGTGTAAAGAGGAAAACATTAATAGAATGTATGACTATTTGTGACAAAGAAAGCTGCTACGAAAAAGTGCAAAACGAAGGAGAAGAATGTCAAAAAAGGTTAGTTAGGTTCACAGATGACATCTGTGCTTTAAAGACATTTTCGTGTAGAGGAATTGGATGCTTTCATAAGAATACGATTTTGATTTATTAAACACACCTTAAAAAATGTTTCAAGTGCAATGAATATTGAGTTAAGGTAAATGTCCCAGTAATCGACCATGTACCAGTAAACGACCAGTCTGTGGTAAAAGAGCGATAAATAAGACTGTGAGTGCTTTTCGACGCTTAAATAAGTTAACAAGACTTCCTCCGATTTATGTACAATATTATATGAAAATTTGAGGCTTGTAAAATCGCAACAGTGATAATAAGAAAATCGTAAACTTGCAGTGACCGAGCCGAGTGTGATTTCGTCGAAATCCTTGATATGGAGGTTAAGGTGCGTCTCGTGACATGTAGTTAAATTCTGCGATGCACGAAGACTTTGGCTGAGTAAGTTTAATTTGATATTACATATGAAGAATCTGGTATTGCTAAATGAATATGATTTTATCGTAAAATTGTTGTTTATGCAAAAAATCGCGGAGGTCGATAACTGGTTCAGAAAGACACATAAATGTCCGGGTAATCGACCTACTGTCGATCACTAGGACAAAATTGTGGATAGAAAATTTGTGTAAATCGCGTATTGTTTTTATGAATTAGATGATAAAAAATAATGTAACAATTCATTCATCGATCGAACTGTACGAGGAGTAGTTATGGACAGGGGTATTGGGCTCTATATAAATAATTAAGCAGCAAAATAAATCATGTCGATAACTGGGCCATGCATATGTCCATGACTGGGTCATGTCATGTCATGGGTCGATTACTGGGCAACCCGTGACTTTAGTATGTCCATGACTGGGACATTTGCACATCTCAAGTTTTATGTTAATTTTTTATTACAAGAAGATAAGGTAGACCAAAAGTTAAGCGTTCTATTTGTTGACAAGATTATACTGATTCTTTATAACCTACAATGACAGTTATTGACGTCTTAATTTGTGACTTTTCTTAACGTGTCGATTACTAGGACATATAACGGTCGATTACTGGACCAACTATAACTTTAGTATGTCGGTGACTGGTACATTTGCACTTCTGAAGCTTTAGAATAAGTTTTCTCTACAATAAGATAAGTTACGAAAATTTTTGAGGTTGTTATTTTTTCATACGACTATTCTGATTCATTATTACCTAGAATGACCATTTTTTGTATCTTAACGTGAAAGTTACGTTTTTATAAAGTCGGGCAATTTGGTTAACGTGTCGATCACTGGGACGTTTACCTTATTCTAATTTTAAGCATGGCCAAAACCGGTACATTACTTTGGCCAAAACCGGTGCATAGGTGGCCAGAACTGGTGAAATGGCTATGCTTCTACTTTTTTATATTTTCCAGTGTTTTCTCAAAACATATGAAGATTTTAATGCTAGAAATCTGAAATTATATTCTTCTCAGATATGAAAAAAATAGGGCCAAAACAGTTTTATGATATTTGGTCCCAAACACAAGTACTTGAAAATGGGAAAATTCTTAAAGTGGCCACAACCGGTACTTCTACTCTATATTGAAATTTGATATAAAATGTCTTCGCGATTGTCGGGGTAACGACGATCACGTGCGCGGAGCAATGGTAGTCGAGGGACGCCAGTGAGTTGCCGGCACAATTCGCCGGTACACGTCAAATGAATTTTTCGCCGTAAACATCACGGTATGTATGCATTAATAATAGAAATTCAGTTCAACTAATGACTTAGTAATAACTTAGAAACGAATAAGAATTGACGAATTAAAAAATATACGTAGAAATGTGTTCAATTTGGTGGCGATTTCGGTGTTGACATGAGGCTAGAATTTTTGAGGTTAGATTTTTTATTAAAAGAAACTGATAGTATAGTAAAGTTGCGCTGAGAAAATTAATCTCAGGTTTTGTTATACTTTAAAAGAGACTGTTATATTATTAAATGTTTACGTAAGACAGTATAAAATGAGTTATATTAATACATTTTAAGAGAGGATAGATAACTGTACCAAAAGACTGTGATTTATAATAGCTATATTGATAAGCGTTATATTTTCACGAGGAAATTTAAAAAAATTAAAAACAATTATATTTTCCGTAATATGGTATTGGTTTCTATAAAATCGCCTTCTATAAAAAATAGTTGTCAGCTAAACAACAAAAGCTAACGACCGGATGGTATTGCCCCAAAGGTGACTGTGGATACCCCGTAATTGACCGCAGTTCCTCAAAAGGCGACCGAGATTACCCAAATCGTCGGATAATGGCAGTCGCTGCACATGTTTTTAAAAAGAATGAAAAATCCATTTATACGATTGCTTTCGTGATTTTCATGCTGTTCATTTTCAATAATAGTTGATGAAGTATCCAACAACCATTACTTTTTGGCAGAAACGACGTTTTATTTACAGAAAAAAGCAAATATTCCTTAGTGACTGCGATACCCCCGTTCTCCCCTATTTACAAAAGTTTTAGCATTAAAAAGCAATAAAAATTCGTCTTTAAAAAAAAATCTCTTCACAAATTGAAAAAAAATGCTACCCTTTTTTTCTATTGTGTATTCTGTGATACACTTCCGATGTATTTTTGTGAAAAAGTATAATAATCATATTATTAAGGTAAAAAAAAAATTTAGATGGTTATTTCTGTCGATTTTTTTTTTTTTTCGTATCCGTCTCAATAAAAATTATTACAATTGAAGGAATCAGTGATCAAATTTTGCAGCTCGCAAAAAATAAGTTATTAATTTAGTATATCTATCATTCGGTAAATGAATAATTATAATAGGCGATTATTTTTTCTAACGCCTTAAATTGATAAAGAAGTTAATCCAATTTTTACATGATATTGAAAAAATTGCATAAAATATAGTAGAGTATTTAGTAAGACCTGCAACACAAGCACAAAACGGAGCAGTTTCATTAATTTACTTGAAAACGCACAGAGGCAAATAAATATTCAACATCCACCTACTGTACGCCCATGACCATTTCCTACAGCAAATACACCGGTGAGAATCACCCGTGTGTACATCTGCTATACATATTCCTGATCCTAATTAAACAGTTTGCACAACTCTCTCTCACTGTAGACTCTGCCAAACTGCTCTTGGCTCCTCGTCCCCTTAATATATCCAGCGCTATATACCCAAAGCTTTTTATACATATATCCCTCATAAACACACCAATAAAAATGTTCTTTCTTTTTCCAAACGTGCAAACTTCATTCTGTCATTTAATTGCCCGTCGTTAAATAGTGCGTTTTCACAGAGATCATGACACACGAAGCACGACAGAATAAACTTTTTACGAAGCAACGCGCGAGCTACTACGAGAGGCTATAGGCGGAACATACATACAGATAATTATAACTTATATCGTCCACACTGTTCCTGGCGTTAATATAATTGCAGCTTGTAATACTGACTGTAATAATTGACTCGGTTTTGCGATCTAGGATTTTTCCTTTCAGCTTTCTCTATCGCGTTATATAAATCCTTTCGAATTTTTTAATTAACAAATACGCTAAGTAATTACCATTCTACAACGAGAAAAAAAAATTTATTGATTTTAAAAAAATGGGCTTATTCATTTATAGATTTTTATTCATTGGCTTTAAGGAAATGTTTCTTTGCTTTCAATGAAATGGTGCGTTTGAATCAGAGTTGTGAAACCCCATTAATGCATTAAATCTAATTTATAGCACAGTTTGTTTTGTAATTATTATTTCATAATCTCTCTATATTATAAAAAGATCTAGTCGCCGCCCTCGTGTCAAGAATCGAGGGACTCAGAAAAATTCGGTCCGTCAAAAGCCCGAATTTAGGAACTTGGAAAAATTCGGTCTGTCAAAAACCCGAATTTAGGAATTTAGAAAATTCGGACCGTCAAAAGCCCGAATTTAGGGACTTAAAAATTGGGTCCGTCAAAAGTCCGAATTTAGGGACTTAGAAAAATTGGGCCCCTCAAAAGCCCGAATTTAGGGACTTAGAAAATTCGAACCGTCAAAAGCCCGAATTTAGAGACTTAGAAAAATTTGGACCGTCAACAGCCCGAATTTAGGGACTTAGAAAAATTGGGCCCCTCAAAAGCCCGAATTTAGGGATTTAGAAAATTCGGTCCGTCAAAAGCCCGAATTTAGGGACTTAGAAAAATTCGTACCGTCAACGGCCCGAATTTAGGGACTTATAAAAATTCGGACCGTCAAAAGCCCGAATTTAGGGAGTTAGAAAATTCGAACCGTCAAAAGCCCGAATTTAGGGACTTAGAAAAATTGGGCCCCTCAAAAGCCCGAATTTAGGGGCTTAGAAAATTCGAACCGTCAAAAGCCCGAATTTAGAGACTTAGAAAAATTTGGACCGCCAACAGCCCGAATTTAGGGACTTAGAAAAATTGGGCCCCTCAAAAGCCCGAATTTAGGGATTTAGAAAATTCGGTCCGTCAAAAGCCCGAATTTAGGGACTTAGAAAAATTCGTACCGTCAACGGCCCGAATTTAGGGACTTATAAAAATTCGGACCGTCAAAAGCCCGAATTTAGGGACTTAGAAAATTCGAACCGTCAAAAGCCCGAATTTAGGGACTTTGAAAATTCGAACCGTCAAAAGCCCGAATTTAGGGACTTAGAAAAATTCGGACCGTCAAATGCCCGAATTTAGGGACTTAGAAAAATTCGGGCTGTCAAAATCGCCGAATTTAGGGACTTAAAAATTGGATCCGTCAGAAGCCCGAATTTAGGGACTTAGAAAATTCGAACCGTCAAAAGCCCGAATTTAGGGACTGAAAATTCGAACCGTCAAAAGCCCGAATTTAGGGACTTAAAAAAATTCGGACCGTCAAATGCCCGAATTTAGGAACTTAGAAAAATTCGGGCTGTCAAAAGCCCGAATTTAGGGACTGAAAAATTGAGGCCGTCAAAAGCCCAATTTAGGGCCTTAGAAAAATTCGGGCTGTCAAAAGCCCGAATTTAGGGACTGAAAAATTGAGGCCGTCAAAAGCCCAATTTAGGGCCTTAGAAAAATTCGGGCCGTCAAAAGTCAAAATTTTTCATGTCAAAAGTGAAAAATTTGTGGGTGGGCGGCGACTTGGGGGGGGGGGGGGGGGGGGGGGGGGTACTTTTTTTGGGGGAGATTGCTAGCGCGCGCAGCACGCATTTTCCAGAAAACAATGTATTAGGTATTTTTTAAAATAAAATAGTAGCATTAGCAATTTTCAACCAATTAAAAAAATGTTACCGTTTCTGAAAGCAAAATCAACGTACTTTTAGGTAAAAAAAAATATAATAACATAAAATTCCATTATTGTTCCTATTTTTGCAAGAGATAAATTTAACCAACATTTAGCCCTTTTCCATTGCTACTTAGTTAAGGAACATTTTCTCGTTCAAACCAATCGATTTTAATTATTAATTTATCTTCATTTACTTATAAGCATTACAAAATATTTAATTGAATTAACCTCCAACATTATAACTGTAAAAAAAAGTAAAGCAAAAAACCATCACATAAACATAATTTTGGTAACAAAGTTTTCTTATATTATGATTCTTCATTCGAATTATAAGTTGCATAAAGTCCCCTTAATCCCAGAATACGTTTTCCGCACTCACCATCGTTTTTCAAGTAATTAACGTTAAAAAAAAAGAAAAAGAAAAAACACAGTCTGGTGTCATAATAGGATTATATTCAAAGGTCCGAAAGAAAATTAGAATATAGTGCGTGGAGTGTCCCCAGCGGCGTCGTCGGCGCGTTTTATAATATTTTTTTTAGGGTTAAAAAACAGGATGCGAGTCGGTTATCTCGTTAAAGAGGCATCCCGAGGATCGAGAGTTCCATACAAGAGACATATTTATTCGAGGCAACTTGCCGGCGATAGGTCCATTACACCTTTTCGAGAGGTAGGAAAAATATTTAAAAGAAGATTTCGGTCGTTACGTCCGTTGAACACGCGTTATAAACAAGCGTTGGCTCTTGGTGCAGCGACAGAAAGGCTGTGCACTGCTCTCGTTGAGCACTGTCATCCATATACACGTAAATATATACATGTATATAATATAAAACAGCCTTTCATCGGCGAAGCCAAGTCCAGAGAGAGAGAGAGAGAGAGAGAAAACGCTTGAAAAAAAAAAAACAGACTTGCGAAAAGAAAGAATGTGAAAGAGTGAGAGGAAAGGAGAGAAAAGGCTGGACAAAAAAGAGGCTGGGCCCCACGGCGCGAGGACGGTTCTTTTAATTAGTCAAAGGTGTGAAGAAGTCGTGCGAAAGTGTTGGAGGGGCGAACGAGTGTGTGAATGTGTGAAAATGGCGCGCGAGCGCCGCCGTACATATATGCGGGCACGAAATGCGTCCGCGTGCGGTGCCCCAAGCGCCCAAGCTATACACGGCTTAAGGGGGGTTTCCTCTCTCTTCTGTCTTTTACTGCGAGGCTCCTGCACCCGCAAATGGAGCTCTCTTCTCTTCTTCTCGCGCATCGCTCGTGTATAATATGCTATATGGTCTTCCAGAGGGAAAGAGAGAGAGAGAGGGATAGAGGGAGAGGGAGAGATGGAGAGAATATTTCTCGAGCAAGACGAACCGGTTCTCATTCTTGCTCTATTGAAATTCCTACCGCGTGCCGCTATGCTACTTCATGCGGCGAGAACGCCAAGGCGAGATAGGCGTCTATATGGGTAAGTGTATCGCAGCAGGCCGCAGACCGACCACCATCTTGGCCTGAGCGCATTAATTCGTGCCCAAGCGTTCTCCTTCTCTCTCTCTCCGTCTGTCTGTCTGTTTTGTTCTGTGTTTATCTCACTTCCTCTCTCACTGAGCGCGTAGACGCTCAGCGCTACCGCGGCAACGCCCCGGAGCCAGAATCATCTCTTAGCACGGCACTCAGCGCGCCTATGAACATCGCTATACCGAGGGAAGTGAGATATTCTACTTTCCGCCAAGATGTTGCAACACAAATAGTAATTATAAAGGCGCTGGGCAAATTCGAATCTATTCGGCGGGTGGCGGTATTCATTTTGTTTACAGATATGGGAATAATCAAAATATTAACGTTGTGGGAGCTTTGTTGGTTCAACAAAGCAAGCGGTCACGAGGTTGTCAAATAGATTGTAGTAATCAAATGTGTTTTTAGACTTTACTAACGCCTCGGAGCCAGAATCATCTCCTAGCACGGCATTCAGCGCGCCTATCAGCATCGCAATACGGAGGGAAATGAGATATTCTACTTTCCGCCATGAAGTTACAACACAAATAGTAATTATAAAGGCGCTGGGCAAATTCGCATCTATTTGGTGGGTGGCGGTATTCATTTTGTTTACAGATATGGGAGTAATCAAAATATTAACGTTGTGGGAGCTTTGTTGGTTCAACAAAGCAAGCGGTCACCGGCTGTCAAATAGATTGTTTAGTCAGCCCAACAAACAAATTTTCTGATGGTTTAACCAAATATCAGCGCGCCTATGAGCATCACTATACGGTGGGAAGTGAGATATTCTACTTTCCGCCACGAAGTTGCAACACAAATAGTAATTATAAAGGCGCTGGACAAATTCGCGTCTATTCGGTGGGTGGCGGTATTCATTTTGTTTACAGATATGGGAATAATCAAAATATTAACGTTGTGGGAGCTTTGTTCGTTCAACAAAGCAAGCGGTCACGAGGTTGTCAAATAGATTGTAGTAATCAAATGTTTTTTAGACTTTACTAACGCCTCGGAGCCAGAATCATTTCTTAGCACGGCACTCAGCGCGCCTATGAGCATCGCAATACGGAGGGAAATGAGATATTCTACTTTCCGCCATGAAGTTACAACACAAATAGTAATTATAAAGGCGCTGGGCAAATTCGCATCTATTCGGTGGGTGGCGGTATTCATTTTGTTTACAGATATGGGAGTAATCAAAATATTAACGTTGTGGGAGCTTTGTTGGTTCAACAAAGCAAGCGGTCACCGGTTATCAAATAGATTGTTTAGTCAGCCCAACAAAAAAATTTTCTGATGGTTTAATTAAATATCAGCGCGCCTATGAACATCGCTATACGGTGGGAAGTGAGATATTCTACTTTCCGCCAAGATGTTGCAACACAAATAGTAATTATAAAGGCGCTGGGCAAATTCGAATCTATTCGGCGGGTGGCGGTATTCATTTTGTTTACAGATATGGGAGTAATCAGAATATTAACGTTGTTGGGAGCTTTGTTGGTTCAACAAAGCAAGCGGTCACCGGTTGTCAAATAGATTGTAGTAATCAAATGTTTTTTAGACTTTTCTAACGCCTCGGAGCCAGAATCATTTCTTAGCACCGCACTCAGCGCGCCTATGAGCATCGCAATACGGAGGGAAATGAGATATTCTACTTTCCGCCATGAAGTTGCAACACAAATAGTAATTATAAAGGCGCTGGGCAAATTCGAATCTATTTGGTGGGTGGTGGTATTCATTTTGTTTACAGATATGGGAGTAATCCAAATATTAACGTTGTGGGAGCTTTGTTGGTTCAACAAAGCAAGCGGTCACCGGTTGTCAAATAGATTGTTTAGTCAGCCTAACAAACAAATTTTCTGATGGTTTAATGACATATCAGCGCGCCTATGAACATCGCTATACGGTGGGAAGTGAGATATTCTACTTTCCGCCAAGATGTTGCAACACAAATAGTAATTATAAAGGCGCTGGACAAATTCGCGTCTATTCGGTGGGTGGCGGTATTCATTTTGTTTACAGATATGGGAATAATCAAAATATTAACGTTGTGGGAGCCTTGTTGGTTCAAAAAAGCAAGCGGTCACGAGGTTGTCAAATAGATTGTAGTAATCAAATGTTTTTTAGACTTTACTAACGCCTCGGAGCCAGAATCATCTCCTAGCACGGCATTCAGCGCGCCTATCAGCATCGCAATGCGGAGGGAAATGAGATATTCTACTTTCCGCCATGAAGTTGCAACACAAATAGTTATTATAAAGGCGCTGGGCAAATTCGCATCTATTCGGTGGGTGGCGGTATTCATTTTTTTTACAGATATGGGAGTAATCAAAATATTAACGTTGTGGGAGCTTTGTTGGTTCAACAAAGCAAGCGGTCACCGGTTGTCAAATAGATTGTTTAGTCAGCCCAACAAACAAATTTTCTGATGGTTTAATCAAATATCAGCGCGCCTATGAGCATCACTATACGGTGGGAAGTGAGATATTCTACTTTCCGCCACGATGTTGCAACACAAATAGTAATTATAAAGGCGCTGGACAAATTCGCGTCTATTCGGTGGGTGGCGGTATTCATTTTGTTTACAGATATGGGAATAATCAAAATATTAACGTTGTGGGAGCCTTGTTGGTTCAAAAAAGCAAGCGGTCACGAGGTTGTCAAATAGATTGTAGTAATCAAATGTTTTTTAGACTTTACTAACGCCTCGGAGCCAGAATCATCTCCTAGCACGGCATTCAGCGCGCCTATCAGCATCGCAATGCGGAGGGAAATGAGATATTCTACTTTCCGCCATGAAGTTACAACACAAATAGTAATTATAAAGGCGCTGGGCAAATTCGCATCTATTCGGTAGGTGGCGGTATTCATTTTGTTTACAGATATGGGAGTAATCAAAATATTAACGTTGTGGGAGCTTTGTTGGTTCAACAAAGCAAGCGGTCACCGGTTGTCAAATAGATTGTTTAGTCAGCCCAACAAACAAATTTTCTGATGGTTTAATCAAATATCAGCGCGCCTATGAGCATCGCTATACGGTGGGAAATGAGATATTCTACTTTCCGCCATGAAGTCGCACCACAAATAGTAATTATAAAGGCGCTGGACAAATTCGCGACTATTCGGTGGGTGGCGGTATTCATTTTGTTCACAGATATGGGAATAATCAAAATATTAACGTTGTGGGAGCTTTCTTGGTTCAACAAAGCAAGCGGTCACGAGGTTGTCAAATAGATTGTAGTAATCAAATGTTTTTTAGACTTTACTAACGCCTCGGAGCCAGAATTATTTCTTAGCACGGCACTCAGCGCGCCTATGAGCATCGCAATGCGGAGGGAAATGAGATATTCTACTTTCCGCCATGAAGTTACAACACAAATAGTAATTATAAAGGCGCTGGGCAAATTCGCATCTATTCGGTGGGTGGCGGTATTCATTTTGTTTACAGATATGGGAGTAATCAAAATATTAACGTTGTGGGAGCTTTGTTGAAGAGATTCGTTGGTTCAACAACGCAAGCGGCCACCGGTTGTCAAATAGATTGTTTAGTTAACTCAACAAAAAATTTTCTCGCTTCAAACATCTATTGTTCTACTGAACCGAGAAGAAACAAAATATTTCGTTGCTGTAATTGAATGTTTAGTTGACCGCCGGTGACTGCTGGATTTGGTTGACATAACTATTCCTTTTCTATATGGAACTACTTCCTCTATGCGGAAGCCAAAATAGATACCAAAAACCAAAAAGAAGCCAAAAACATACTTCCTCATAGACGTATTCTTGTACAAAGCAAAAAATAATGAGGAAGCAATTTGCAGCAAGGTTTTACTTTGCAGGTGTTTCTCCAGTGAACTGGACAAGATCCTTTGCAAATACTAACAAAATGATAGAAGAAATTGGGTATTTTAACTGCGAATTTGTTGGAACTTGAATTTTCCATGTTTGAAATAATAATAAAAAGATTATTGTACTTCGGTTATCGAGAAACCTAATTAAGTCGTCCTAAAAACATCTGCGGAGAGAACTCCAACAAACTCATAGATTGTATACTTGACAATCAACAAACTGCTGAAGTTTGTCTTGTCAGGAAAACTCTTTATCGACTGATATATAAGAGAAAAAGCTATTTGCAGACATAATATTGAAGAACCTATCCCTACAATGTCAGCTAGGCGTCCAATCTAAACTCCTCCACAGCCTGAGTTCAATCGATCAGAAACTTTGAGTACAAGACGTTTTTTTTATCTTTCTTTTTTTCAATTTCCACGTTCATACTTTTGCCATCGCAGCTAATAAATTTACAGTTCTTTCTGGCTACACGAAAAGTGGGCGAAAAGCTAAAAGAAAGTTGCATCTATAACGACGTTACCGGAGCTACGCCATTTTTGTGTAGCTCTAAAACTTCTCTTAAGGAGAAACGATAGGGATTTCATACCGAAGATTCATTGCTTTTGTTTTGCAAAATGTTTATTTAATATTAATATTATCCGATTTTCTAAAAACAAATTAATAGCAAAAATAAACTCCAAATATTTATGACAATAACGAACAATAAAACATCACTTTTTTATATTAAAAAAAATATTTCTGAGTTTAATTCCGAAAATCTGGTAACATAGAGTGTTGATTAAAAATCCATTGGCGTTTTTGTCAATTTTATTTAATACCTAAAAATATGATTAAAAAAAATGCAGAACCTACTTAAATATTTTTCAAGATTTCAATTACTAAAAAATCCACAAACAAGCTTAAGATTTGTGAAGAATACTGAACAAGCGACAAAATAAAATGGTTTGAACATATATTTTCCAAAAAAATAATACATTAGGTATTTTTCACAATAAAATAGTAGCATTAGCAATTTTCAACCGGTTTTAAAAATGTAACGGTTTCTGAAAACAAAATGAACGTACTTTTAGTTAAAAAAAATATAATGATACGAAATTCCTCCATTGTTCCTATTTTTACAAATATTTTCAAGTTTACCAACGTTTAAGTAGCCAAACCGATCGATTTTAATTATTTCTTTGTTTTCACTTAATTATCAGTGTTATAAAATATTTTATTGAATTAATATTCAACATTATTTATGTATATAATCTCTAAAAACATGATTAAAAAATTCACAAACAAACTTAAGATTTGTGAAAAATACTGAACAAGCGACAAAATAAAATGGTTTGAACATATATTTCCCAAAAAATAATGTATTAGGTATTTTTCAAAATAAAATAGTAGCATTAGCAATTTTCAACCGATTGAAAAAATGTAACGGCTTCTGACAGCAAAATGAACGTACTTTTAGGTTTAAAAAAACGTACTTTTAGGTTGTTCCTGTTTCTACAAATATTTTCGAGTTGACAAACGTTTAAGTAGCCAAACCAATCAATTTTAATTATTTCTTTGTTTTTATTTAATTATCAGTGTTGTAAAATATTTAATTGAATTAATATTCAACATTATTTATGTACATAATCCCTAAAAACATGATTAAAAAAAATGCATAACCTACTTAACATTTTTCAAGATTTCAATTCTTAAAAAATTCACAAACAAGCTTAAGATTTGTGAAAAATACTGAACAAGTGTAGCAAAAATTCAAAAGTCCCTACAGTCACCGTTTAACACACGGTAGCCGCGAAAAAAAAACAAAACGCGGACGATAGAGTCGTAAAGAGAATTGTGTACACGTGAAAACAAATAAATTTAAAAAAAGCATGTGTCGAGACACTTTCCTTTATTCATTGTTACATTAAATAGAGTCAGGCTCTCAGCTTTCACACAATACACAATGGAATTACCCGTGCGCTGGTTAGTACGTACACTAAATCTCGCTGTTTATTATAGCCTCGGTTTGTCACTCGAAATACCAATATAGTGAGAATATAGTGGATGCATGTTTCACTGCAGCTGCAGACCGCAATTTCCAACGGTGTATATGCCCACAACTGCACCTTAATACGCGTCGCGCATACGTGTATATACCTTATACATAAACGCATGTATACGACACAGTATAATCGAGAAACGCGCGAACGGGTGCTTGAACTTGGTCGTTCGATCGTCTCTTGGAGCATCAAGACGATCTCAAGCAATCGTGTGACTAAATCCCACGCGTATGAGAATATCTCAAGCTTCTCGTATATAGTATAATACGATAATAATAACAATAATGATGACGACAGTACGTCGTGTCGTCCCACTCTGTCTCTTTTGATCGAAGCGAATGAAATTGAGTACAGTAATAGGGAATTCTTTGGGATAAATAAGAAACGCACTAACACTAAGGGATTGAGAGACGAGACTGAGATTGCCTTCTGGTTCTGGCGTTGTGCGCTTCGGGAGATCGTGTCGGGAAGAACGAAAGGGCGTCATTCGTAGGAAAGAGATGGATGAGTCTGGCTGCCATCAGCGGACATCGAAAGAAAAAAAATGTTCTTGACAGACGACTTAATCGAGATAGAGGAAACGAGATACAAAACTATTGTGACACACGGACGAATTATACGTCAGATTGTTTATCATTATTTGTGGATAGAAATGGGGCGTTTTTTGCTTCCTCATAGAGGAAACTTTGTTTTCATGAAAAGATTTTTTTTCGAGATTTTCATGCCAGTTTGCTTAGAATTGTCCAAAACGTCGAGAAAAGTGGTTTAGAAAAAATGTCCGTGTGTATGTGTGTGTGTGTTCTGGGCTCCGAAAATTCGATGAACTATTACTGAGTAACCGCTCGAGCGATATGGCTTAAATTTGGTTCAAAGTTGCCCCGCTTAGAATGTTGAGATTTTTGAAAAAAACAAAATCAGCCATTTTGATTTTATGGTACTTTTCATTTTTTTGAAAAAATGGGGGGTCGCTCTAACTTTCGTAAAAATTAGACGATTTTGCTAAATAATTGTTTATAAATAAATGTACACGGAAAAAAAGACTTGGTTGGAACAACCAAGTGCCTTGGTTATATATGCGCCAGACAATTAATTGGTTAAACCAACCAATTTCTTGGTTGGACTAACCAAGTCTCTTGGTTAGCTTACCAAGTGACTTGGTTAGACTAACCAACTAACTAACTTGGTTGGTCTAACCAATTAATTGTCTGGCGCATATATAACCAAGGCACTTGGTTGTTCCAATCAAGTTAGTTAGTTGGTTAGTCTAACCAAGTCACTTGGTTAGTCTAACCAAGTTACTTAGTAAGCTAACCAAGTGACTTGGTTAGTCCAACCAAGAAATTGGTAACCTAAAAAATAACTTGGTTGGTCTAACCAATAAATTGTCTGGCGCATATATAACCAAGGCACTTGGTTGTTCCACCCAAGTCTTTTTTAAGCCAACCAAGTGACTTGGTTAGACCAACCAAGGAATTGGTAGCCTAAAAAATAACTTGGTTGGTCTAACCAATTAATTATCTGGCGCATATATAACCAAGGCACTTGGTTGTCCCAACCAAGTCTTTTTTAAGCCAACCAAGTGACTTGGTCAGACCAACCAAGGAATTGGTAGCCTAACAAATAACTTGGTTAGTCTAACCAATTAATTGTCTGGCGTATATATAACCAAGGCACTTGGTTGTTCCAACCAAGTTAGTTAGTTGGTTATTCTAACCAAGTCACGTGGTTAGTCTAACCAAGTCACTTGGTAAGCCAACCATAACTCAATTGGTAGCCTAACAAATAACTTGGTTGGTCTAACCAATTAATTGTCTGGCGCATATATAACCAAGGCACTTGGTTGTTCCAACCAAGTCTTTCTTAAGCCAACCAAGTAACTTGGTCAGACCAACCAAGGAATTGGTAGCCTAACAAATAACGTGGTTGGTCTAACCAATTAATTGTCTGGCGCATATATAACCAAGGTACTTGGTTATTCCAACCAAGCCTTTTTTTCCATGTACGTTCAATGTTTCTTTGCAAATTGCTTCCTCATTATTGTTGGATTTTTACAAATCTACCTCTATGAGGAAGCATGTTAATCTATTTTGGCTTCCTCATAGAGGAAGCTTTGTAAAAATCCAACAATAATGAGGAAGCAATTTGCAAAGTTCTACTTTACAGCCTTGTTTATATTGGCGAAAAGTGTTTGCAATTCCCTCCCATTTTTCGAAAACTTATTTGACCTCAGCTTAATGCGCAAGGACTACCTTAATCGAAATAACGAAAATGGAGTTTATCCTCCTCTTTTGTGTAAATTTTCATCTCGATTCGTCACGCCGTTCGAGAGTTATGAGCAATTCTATTTTGGGACAAGCGGTCATTATAAATTTAAAAAAATAAAAATTATATATGCAGCAATGTGTAAAGTTCTACTTTGCATTCTTATTTCCATTGAGTACAAACGTTTGTCTCGCATTATCAACTTTTGCTGATGCTAAAGCGAAAATCGTTTTTTTTTTGTAAATTTCAAAAGTCGTAAAATCTGAACCACTTTACCGATCATCGTCAAATTTGGTACGTGGCATAGCTGCATGTTCCTTTTCGTCTGTAAAACATTTCAGTTAAATTGGTGAAATTCGACGTGATTTATTTTAAAAAATGATTTTTTTCGAAAAATTCAAACATCTATAAAATCTGAACCGCTTTACCGATTTCGCCCAAATGCAATGCCAAACAACATTGAACGTATATTTATTTATAAACAACTATTTAGCAAAATCGTATAATTTTTGCGAAAGTCAGAGCGACCGCGCCTTTTTTTCAAAAAATTAAAAGTACCATAAAATCAAAATGGCTGATTTTTTTTTTCAAAAATCTCAACATTCAAAGCGGGGCAACTACTCCACTTGCGTGCCAAATTTGAGCCATATCGCTCGAACGGCTACTAAGTAATAATTCATCGAATTTTCGGAGCCCAGGACACACACACACACACATACATACGGACGTTTTTTCTAAACCACTTTTCTCGTTTTGGACAATTCTAAGCATACTGGCATGAAAATCTCGAAAAAAATTTTCATGAAAACAAAGCAAAAAAAACAAAATATGCACCTTTCAAAATATTAGAAAGCTGCTGCAGTAACGTCGAGTATCAATAAAATTAGTATGTGGATTATGAGTGTGAGAAAGATTAGGAATTAGAGCGAGCTGCAGATTATGTTTTGTTAGACATTCCTAAGAGTGGCAAAGTAGTGTCACTCTCAGCTTCACTCAACAGCCTTGTTTCCGCGAAAAGGGATTCTTGCACAAGCTAATTGAAACGCCCTGACGTTTCCTCTCGCCCCGTTACACGAGACTCCTTCGTCATGACAAAAGCGAGGAAACCAAGTAAATTCGAGCGTGCGAACGCATTGCCAGTGAAAGTCTGCGCGGGGCGAAACGTAACTCCTCTGTCTTTGTCCCCCCCCCCCCTTCAACCCCCTTCACCCCCCCCCCCCCCCCCAACCCCTCGCCCCATGCCCTGGGCTTCTGAAACTCGGTGCACCAGCAACGCAGAGAACTCGAGAAGATTTCGCACTCCGACCATGATGGAAGCTGCTTTTTCCATCCGTTCTACGTCCGTTGCCCTCTCCTCGACTTCCTACGACGTCTCGTCTCTTTTCCTCTCGCTCTCAACTCCGCTGGACTCGCCTTCTTCCGCTGGCAACGTTTCTCTACTAATGGGATTTTCTCCTCTGACATTGCGAAGAACAAAAGTTAGAGTATGACGAGTGCCGGGGGTTGGTTATATTTCTCTCTTTTTTCCCCCCCGTTTCGCCCAGGCCCACCCACCGACTTTCATCTCAGTAGGAAATTCAATATGTCAGTGTGAACGATTTCAATTCCTCTTAACAATTTGTCACGTTTTATCACTGTCTCAAATATTGGAAATTGTTATTTTTATCAAGAACGTACGTTTCGCGCCCTTTATTCACTCAAAAGTCCAGAATGATTACGAGTTCAATACGTCATGTATTTACTTAGTTAAATTCGTCAATTTTTCATAGATCCTTAACGGGCTTTTTATGATGATGGATATCTGATGGAGTGACGTACAAAATTTCGAATTACTAATATCTAGAATGTCAAAATTTCGCAAACTAAAATAACCAAAAATAAGTTGCTTGAATTTGTTAATTTTGAATAATCACTATGTCGAACAATTGTTTTTTTGGCAATTTCATTATTCAAACACTTATTTTTTTAATAATATTCGAATAAATTAGAAAAACAAATAATTATTCGAATATAGTTTTCGAATAATGAAATAAATTGCCAAACAAACAATTATTCGACATTGTGATCTTTTTAAATTAAAAAATTCGAATAATATTCGAATAAATAAATAAATAAAATAATTATTCGAATATTGTTCGAATAAATAAGTGTTTGAATAATGAAATTGCCGTACAAACAATTATTCGACATCGTGATCTTTTAAAATTAAAAAATTCGCATAAATTTTTAAAAAATTATTTGAATATTGTTCGTATTAATAAGAAAAACAAATAATTATTTGATATCGTGATCTTTTAAAATTAAAAAATTCGAATATTATTCGAATAAATAAAAAAAAATTATTATTTGAATATTGTTCGAATAATGAAATGGCTAAACAAACAATTATTCGACATCGTGATCTTTTAAAATTAAGAATTTCGAATATTATTCGAATAAATTTTAAAAAAATTATTATTTGAATATTGTTCGAATAATGAAATTGCCAAACAATTATTCGACATCGTGATCTTTTTAAATTAAAACATTCGAATAATATTCGAATAAATTTTTTTAAACATTATTTGATTATTGTTCGAATAAATAAATAAATAAAATAATTATTCGAATATTGTTCGTATTAATAAATAAATAAAATAATTATTCGAATATTGTTCGTATTAATAAGAAAAACAAATAATTATTCGATATCGTGATCTTTTAAAATTAAAAAATTCGAATATTATTCGAATAAAGAAAAAAAAATATTTGAATATTGTTCGAATAATGAAATTGCCAAACAATTATTCGACATCGTGATGTTTTAAAATTAAAAAAATTCAAGCAACTTATCTTTCGTTATTTTAATTTTCACAATTCTAAAATTTCTAGATATTAGTCTGTCAGCTTAATAATGTATTATAGCTCTATTGAAGCTGAGATGTTAGCCAACTCGTTAATTAATTGGTACATACTAAAACCAAGAAATGTCCTGGTTGAGACTCTTTGGACGTTTGGATCGATATTGGACTAACTTACTTTATGGACATGTGAAATTTTCAATATTCTAAAAGTCATCTCTCACTCAGATATAAATACGAATAGAATTGCGAAGAGAAATTTGTATGGAACGGCGAATTAAATATGCATGAAAAGAATTAACGATATTCAATCAAATGCATAAATTACTCACTCTAGAAAATTTATCACTTAACTGACAGAAAAATATGGATTTTTTTTTAATGAAAAAATAATATTATAAAATTGAATATATTTATAGATATTAAATTTTTCAGCTTTTAAAGTCATTTGCAGCCCAATAACTACATTATAAAAATTTGTATGTAAGAATTAATAAAGCAGACCAAAACATCTTTTTTAAATATTTAGATGGTTAAAACTGTGAAATGCGAATAAAAATTTGTATGGAACGGCGAATTAAATATGCATGAAAACGATTAACATATATTACAATAAAATGCATAAATTACTCCGAGCAATTTATCATTTGTCTGGCAGAAAAATTTGTACGTTTATTTTTAATGAGAAAATATTATTATAAAAACATTGTGTCTTTGTAGATATTCAATTTTTCAGTTTTTAAAGTAATTTGCAGCCCAATAACTACATTATAATGTATTTTTGCTTCCTCATAGAGAAAGCTTCATTTCCATGGAAATTTTTTTTTTCGAGATTTTCATGTCAAAACATTTAAAATGGTCTGAAATGTCGAGAAAAGTGGTTTAGAAAAAACAACATGTACAGTACTGGCTAATCTTCAATTGGTATAAATTTTACAAAAATCGCATAACGCATTTCATTTTTATAAGAATTTTGAAATTTTGAAAAAAGTACATAAATGCTCTAGCTCGAATAAATTTTTAGCTATCGGGCTGAAACTTCGTACTAAAATTGAACAAAGTAATACGACCTTTGGTATTGAATTTGGGCCAAATCGGTAAAGCGGTTCGGTTTTTATGAGATTTTGAATTTTTCGAAAAATTTTCGTTTTGCTCTAATTCAGGTTAAATTTCAACAAATCGACTGAAATTTTTTACACAGAAAAAATAACATTCAGCCCTTCTGTGTACTAAATTTGGTGATGATCGGTAAAGCGGTTCGGATTTTACGTGATTTTGAATTTTTCAAAAATTTATTGGTCTCGCTCTGGATTTCGTAAAATGTCAGAAATCATCAACTTCGTCAATAATTTTCATCTTTCGCAAAGCTTCCTCTATGAGGAAGCCAAAAATTAAAAAAAGAAACTTCCTTATAGAGGCGACTTTGTAAAAAGCGAAAAAGAATGAATGATTATATTCTTTTTTAAATATTTAGATGGT
Organism: Ephialtes manifestator; assembly: GCA_963970395.1. Taxonomy (NCBI): domain Eukaryota; kingdom Metazoa; phylum Arthropoda; class Insecta; order Hymenoptera; family Ichneumonidae; genus Ephialtes; species Ephialtes manifestator. Next base: position 1,147,179 of record OZ019969.1, on the reverse strand, counting down.
TAAAACTGTCCCAAAATTAAGCGAAACTAATTTGTTTTTGCAGAGATTTTGGCTGTAAACGAATTAATGCACTTTACGAATATTGCTCAGGTTATTGTTATTGTTATTAATAATTTATGGAAGAAATAAGCGTAAATTGCAGACTTTACGAGGTATAACTATTTTTGTCTATTGTGGGAGAATGTTAAAAAATTCAACGAGGGAGCATCCCCAGCTGACGAAGGATAAAAGGGATGAGGGAGGGTGAGTTTCAAAGAAACTATCGCCACGTCGCGAGAACTCGCGCGCGAACGAGACGAACACAAGAAGCGTTGGTAATGGCTCCTGACGCGAAGCTCGAGTGCCAAGTTTGCGTTTTTTTCTTCTTTTTTATCTCGTGAGTTTGCCAACCAACGAAAAATATTTCCTACCTCTCGTCGCAGCGTCAAAGGGCGCCTCTAATCTCGCGTGATTCCCTCATCAGTCAGCCTCGTGCTCTCCGTATTATTCCATCGTGCATGCCTTGACGAAACTTTATTACCCTTTGAAATATCGGAGCCAGACAGCATCACATAAAAACTGTAATAACCCAAACCACTTCTATACACTCGACCACAGGTTCTTCTGGATAGAAGTAATTTGACGACAAAAAATTGACAAAAAAAAGGTAATAACGATTTTATCGTTTTTACAACATATGTATAGGAAATTCCACGTCGAATAGTTCATGATAACAATCGCTTTTTACAAATTATTATTTTGTAGATTATTATTTTTTTTTTTTTAATACTGTATATGATTTTTTGGGGTACAAAAGCATTGAATTGATATTAACCATTAAAATAGATGGTAAAAAAGAAACCATTTTTTTAAGTTGGCTGGTTTAGATTTATTTGAAGATTTAACGAAAATTTATTTCTGTAATCACAAGTTCGCAAATAAATTAGATTGACAAAAAAAAGGTAATAACGATTTCATCGTTTTTACAACATATGTATAGGACATTCCACGTCGAATAGTTCATGATAACAATCGCTTTTTACAAATTATTATTTTATAGATCATTTTTTTTTTTTCTAAAATACTATATATGATTGTTTGGGGGACAAAAGCATTGAATTGATATTAACCATTAAAATAGATGGTAAAAAAGAAACCATTTTTTTAAGTTGGCTGGACTAGATTTATTTGAAGATTTAATGAAAATTTATTTGTGTAATCACAAGTTCGCAAATAAATTAGATTGACAAAAAAAAGGTAATAACGATTTCATCGTTTTTTCAACATATGTATAGGAAATTCCACGTCGAATAGTTCATAATAACAATCGCTTTTTACAAATTATTATTTTGTAGATTTTTTTTTCTAAAACACTGTATGTGATTGTTTGGGGGGACAAAAGCATTGAATTGATATTAATCATTAAAATAGATCCTAAAAAGAAACCATTTTTTTAAGTTGACTGGACTAGATTTAACGAAAATTAATTTCTGTAATCACAAGTTCGCAAATAAATTAGATTTGGGTCATCTATTTTTTTATATTTTATAAAATGATAATTATAGTAAAATAATATAAATATAATAATTCTAAAATAAAAACGACAAATCTGGACATTTGGGTAATCTATTTTTTTCATATTTCACAAAATAGTAATTATAATAATATAATGTAAATTACAATGATTCTAAAAATAAAATAAAAAAATCTGGACATTTGTGTGATCTATTTTTTAAAATATTTTACAAAATAATCATTATAATACCAATTTACTTGGCCTGAAATGTATTCTATATTAGTCAGGAATACTGTCACAGAAATATTTTTTTCTGGCACAAAAGTCAGATTTCCATCGATCAAGTAAATTGGTATTTAATCCTACGCGATATTCGTAACTCTACCCGGGAAAAACGATTCATATATAATCATATATAATCATATATAAACTGCTCATATATGATTGTATATGAATTTTGTCTCTATATGATCATGCATGATCATATATGACTATGCATGATCATATATAATCATATATAAACTGCTCATATATGATTGTATATGAATTTTGTCTCTATATGATCATGCATGATCATATATGACTATGCATGATCATATATAATTGTATCTGAGCATATACAATCATATATAGTTATATGTGATTATATAAGACGATGCCTAAATAGATATAATCTTCTGAAAGTTGGAGAGTATATTTGCAAGACACCAAATCTCTTGAAGAAAGTAATGTAAAAATACAATGAAGTTGAACTTCATCACGATATACGGTTAAGAAATATCATTACTAATGTTATATTTCGATTATATGTACAACGTATAAGGTCCCGAACTGTTCGTGTTAATTTCTGTGCACTATTACAATAAACGATTATCACGATCCTTTTATGTTGATATTATTTAGTATAGTAATCTTGATCATTCTTATTAATATGCGACCGTTTCAATTCATCAAGTGGAAGGTTTTAATGAAACGTCCGCCCAGGAAAGCCAAATATCTTCATTAATCGTTGCGAATGAGCATGTGATTATAAAGAAAAGAACCGCATATGCAAAAATACCTATAACTTGAGCGCTTCAAACAAAACCGGATGATTCACGCATTTACAAAACGGATATTAAATGCTTAGTTATATAACCATATAACAAATTTTACATCCGTATATAAATAAGACGTGAACATCGAAATAATTCGTGAATATTATATAACAATAGATTATGGAATACCATATAATCATACGTGCACGATCATACATGAGCTGTCAGTTCTCTGTGCGCAGTCATATATGATTGTATATGATCATATATTGCACAGTCGACACACAGAATAGATCTCATATACAATCCTATATGATCATATCTGTTTATATATGACATGGTAAACAGGCAGTTTTGGTGTTATATATGGTCATATATAGGGTCAAATATGCCAATGTATATATACATATAAAGTTATATACGCTCATATACATTTGTATATGGATCCACATACAATCATATATGCGCTAAAAATGGGCGATATATAGTTGTATATAACTATATATGATCATATCTGTTCATATATGACATCGCAAGCTGGCGGTTTTGGTATTATATATGATCATGTATACCACTGTATATGTACATATAAACTCATATATGCTCATATATGTTTTCATATACAATGATATATTACGTTATATACAATTATATATAATTATATACAACTATACATGAAATTATATACAATTATATATGATTATATATGAACCGTTTTTCCCGGGTATTTTAAGAGATTCGAGTAAATTAATTTTTAAAAATTCGAAAATTGAGGTTTCACGGTCACATTGACGTATCCTGGAATGCACTATACATAAAATACAGATATATCGTTGTATTTCCTTGTCTCATTTTAACGATATTTCGAGTAAATTAATTTTTCAGCCACGTTTTCAAAATAATGACTTCGATTAAAAATTCGAAATTTGAGGTTTCATGGTCACATTTACGTAGCCTGGAATGCACTATACATAAAATACAGATATATCGTTGTATTTCCTTGTCTCATTTTAACGATATTTCGCGTAAATTAATTTTTCCGCCACATTTTCAAAATAATTACTTCGATTAAAAATTCTTAGCCTGGAATGCACTATACATAAAATACAGATATATCGTTGTATTTCATTTTCTCATTGTAACAATATTTCGAGTAAATTAATTTTTCAGCCACATTTTCAAAATAATGACTTCGATTAAAAATTCGAAAATTGAGGTTTCACGGTCACACTGACTTAGCCTGGAATGCACTATACATAAAATACAGATATATCGCTGTATTTCATTTTCTCATTTTAACAATATTTCGAGTAAATTAATTTTTCAGCCACATTTTCAATATAATGATTTTGATTAAAAATTCGAAAATTAAGGTTTCATGGTCACATTGACTTAGCCTGGAATGCACTATATACAAAATACAGATATATCGTTGTATTTCATTTTCTCATTTTAACAATATTTCGAGTAAATTAATTTTTCAGCCACATTTTCAAAATAATGACCGATTAAAAATTTGAAAATTGAGGTTTCACAGTCACATTGACTCAGCCTGGAATGAACTATACATAAAATACAGATATATCGTTGTATTTCATTTTCTCATTTTAGCAATAATGACTTCGATTAAAAATTCGAAAATTGAGATTTCATGGTCACATTTACGTAGCGTGGAATGCACTATACATAAAATCCAGATATATCGTTGTATTTCATTTTCTCATTGTAACAATATTTCGAGTAAATTAATTTTTCAGCCTCATTTTCAAAATAATGATTTCGATTAAAAATTCAAAAATTGAGGTTTTACGGTCACATTGACTTAGCCTGGAATGCACTATACATAAAATACAGATATATCGTTGTATTTCATTTTCTCGTTGATTCAAACATGCGTTCGTGAGCTCATACGAGTTCGTGTTTCACGGATAATGTTTTTTTCAACAGGGTGTTCATCATCGGAGTCAAACACTCGGGTTCGTTATATAGAGCGGCTGGTCCGCGTCGCAACGACGCGTAGTCGCGGCATCGAGAGAGCGCAAGTCACCAGATTGCTTTTTCAACGAAAAAAAACAAAAAAAAAAAAAAAAAAAAAAGTAGCCACATGGCGCATTACAGTCTAGAGAGCTCCGAGGAGAGCGACGCAAAGCGAGGAAGAGGAGTGCCTCTGAACGGAAATGAGGTAAAGCCCAGAGAGTGAAGCTTTCGGAAAGAAGAGCCCGAAGCAATAACTATACTATATACGTGCATTTATACCGAATACTACTTTGAGCAACACGAAGTGTGTTCCACAAAATTTTCTGTCATCCTCGAATATACTCGTGAGTTTAGTATAACCGGCATAAATGCGGCACAACCGTAAAGGAGACACATAAATGGATCCTTTTAAGGGTACTTTACGCATACTTCGTTCGACTGAAGACATTTACTGAACGGAATTTCAGTTCAAGTCATAGTAGACACTTGGATGTGGTATGAGAAATTTTCTCAGATGGTCGATAAAAAAGAAATTGTGCCTACCGGAAATAGCGGCTGCAAACGACGGCAGAATTTGTTTTTACTTTGGTACGGAAAATTGCATCGTACAAATATCGGAATGGCAGAGGACAACAAAAAAAAAAAACGCTTATCGAAAGATTGAAGAAATTGCATGGATTGAAACATAAAGTGTCATTATAATGGGCAAAGAAAAGGTTATATTCATTTTAGGTCCATAATGTGAAAAATATATTCTGTACTGTGGATTATTATTTTTCATATATTCGGGTATATATATATATGCGTGAATGCTCAGAATATATTGTATGCACATACTTGAATTATTGAAATGTCGAATACTAACACAGTCGCGAGATATTCTATGGATTTGGGTCATTCCACCAGCTGCTGACAGAAATCTGTGGAACTAATTTTCAATTTGTCTGAAAATTTAATAGAATTGTTTACTCCGATACGAAATGAAGAGCTGCCAAATATTGGAACGCTACAAATTTTTTTTCTGATTAATGTGAATTAATTAGTTTTTCGATTTTCGTTCAATTGCATATTTTCAATTATTTTTAATCAACACAGATAAAAAGATGGAATTATTTTTTCGTATATTTACTACCTTAACCTGAAATTTGCAGCGTGGGATGGCATGGATTTATATAAAAATTTAATGAATTCAAATTAATTTGATTCTTTTTTATTTTATAATATTTAAATGAAGCTTTGTTTTCATGAAAATTTTTTTTCGAGATTTTTATGTCAGGACACTTAGAATTGTCCAAAACGTGAAGAAAATATCTAGAAAAAATGTCCGTGCGTGTGCGTGTGCGTGTGCGTGTGCGTGTGCGTGTGCGTGTGCGCGTGCGCGTGCGTGTGCGTGTGCGCGTGCGCGTGCGCATGCGCGTGCGCGTGCGTGTGCGTGTGCGTGTGCGTGTGCGCGTGCGCATGCGCGTGCGTGTGCGTGTGCGTGTGCGTGTGCGTGTGCGCGTGCGTGTGCGTGTGCGTGTGCGTGTGCGTGTGCGTGTGCGTGTGCGTGTGCGTGTGCGTGTGCGTGTGCGTGTGCGTGTGCGTGTGCGTGTGCGTGTGCGTGTGCGTGTGCGTGTGCGTGTGCGTGTGCGTGTGCGTGTGCGTGTGCGTGTGCGTGTGCGTGTGCGTGTGCGTGTGCGTGTGCGTGTGCGTGTGCGTGTGCGTGTGCGTGTGCGTGTGCGTGTGCGTGTGCGTGTGCGTGTGCGTGTGCGTGTGCGTGTGCGTGTGCGTGTGCGTGTGCGTGTGCGTGTGCGTGTGCGTGTGCGTGTGCGTGTGCGTGTGCGTGTGCGTGTGCGTGTGCGTGTGCGTGTGCGTGTGCGTGTGCGTGTGCGTGTGCGTGTGCGTGTGCGTGTGCGTGTGCGTGTGCGTGTGCGTGTGCGTGTGCGTGTGCGTGTGCGTGTGCGTGTGCGTGTGCGTGTGCGTGTGCGTGTGCGTGCGTGCGTAACTCCGAAAATTCGAACGGCGATAACTCAAGAACGGTTTTGTATATCGCGCTCAAATTTGGCACACAAATGTAGCAGTAGATCCTCTTCAACTATAGCAATTTTCGACAAAGTCTGTGCGAAAATGTCGATGTTATGCCGTTTTGATTTTTTTTTTTAAAGGAGGTGGTCGTTCTAACTTTTATAAAATTTAGTCTATTTTGCTAAATAGTTGGTTATAAGAGTAGGTGCACTCAATGCTGTTTGGTATTGAATTTGGCTCGAATCGGTAAAGTGGTTCAGATTTTATGGAATTTTGAATTTTTCAAAAAATTGACATTATCGCTCTATTGTAACTTTTGCAAAACTTGAAATAGAGAATTCAAATTTTGTGTATAAATGAAACAATATTCAGCCATTATATATGTATAATTTAGTGACAAATGGTATGAAATTTGTGATTTCATGGAATGTTGAATTATTTTAAAAAATATACGTTATCACATTTACTTTCGAAAACGCTCTAATAATAACGAAATAACGGAATAACGAAATAGAAAAAGTGAATTCACAACATGTTTATTTATCTAATTTAAACAAGGATGCAAAGTAGAACCTTGCACATTGCTTCCCCATTATTTTTCGCTTTTTACAAAGCTTCCTCTATGAGGAAGCCGAAATTGAGTAACATACTTTTTTGCTTCCTCCGAGAGGAAGCTCTGTAAAAAGCGAAAAAAAATGAGGAAGCAATGTGCAAGGTTCAACTTTTTTTACTTCGTGTTTCTATCACAATTTCAACTATTGTATAAACGTTAATTTGAATACTGTGATGTACATGCACAGAATATTACTTTTATGTCATTTAGACGTAATAGGACAAGCGCTTGACATACTTTTTATATACGGGAAAATATCCAATGTATGTTGGTTGTACATAAATAAGTGTCTCCTTTGCAGATACATTTCACACACATATGATAAAAAATGAAGTAGAAAAGTATATCCATTGGACGTTGCATATCCGCAAATATTTATGCAACGTATATAAAATGTATGTGAAAATGCTACATGGGATATTCTGATTTTAATGATTCTACAGTGTATATAGATTTTGAAAAAATCATCAGCATCATATAAATATTACAATCCTTTTATTCTTAATATTATAACAATTTTTATCTAAATTTATTTGAATTTTTTCAGAATGACAAATATTCTATATTAATAAAATCCTTCGACATAAACACTTTTTTTTATCACACTTCTAGTTTAACAATAAATTCGTAAGCAACAAAATATTTTTCATTGCGATAAGAAGGATATAACTTTTTTTTAAATAATTTTACGAAGCTTCACGCTCTGATTTCGCCCATTTTTTTTTTTACTGGCTTCCGGTAGACTCAATTTATGGCTCTATTACCACTCTATCGCAGACACTTCTTTTTTTACGCAAGTAAAAAAAATCGAAGGTAAAAATGAATAGGCAGTAAACAGTCACTTTTGGCAGCGGCTTTTTTTTATCGAACCTCTTTAAGATATCGAAAACGCGACGCCAGGAATAAAGGTCTAAAGACAAGCCGCGAAAAAAGCCTCAAAAGATGCTTTATATCCTTTAAAATCTGGCCGGGCGATATACGAGCAAGTATAAGTCGAAGTAGATACTTATACGTATACTGTGTGTACTTATGATCACATGCCAGCCGTTGGATCTTTTGAGTTTATCGGCTCACCCATGGTATCCCGGCTTTATCAGATAACTCGAACTAGGTATTGTATATAGCGTTTCTATATATAGCAGTAGCGCCCCGAGAAGGAAAAACTCTCATTGCCTTTCATATCCTTGATCTGCAGGCGGGGACAGCAGACTATGCGATGGGTGTTACCGTGCGAGTCGAAACGATTCATTGCCGTTGATCTGATCATTCAAAGTAGGTAAGCCATCGATGTACCGATCTTCTCACAAGTATTATTGCTATAACAGTCCACTTTTATGGCTGTGTTAAAGCTTCGCACACATACAAACGTTTAACAAAGATGACCATGAAGCATTATTTTTTGCTTCCTCATAGAGGAAGCTTTGTTGTCGTGCAAAATTTTTGTTTCGAGATTTCCATGTCAGAAAAGTGGTTTAGAAAAAATGTCTCTATGTATGTGTGTGTGTGCGTATGTGCACAATTTTTTGTTAGCACGATAGCTGTCGCAGTTTTTAAGATATCGGGCTCAAATTTGAACCACGAGTAAACTGTCGTTAAACAAGGCATGGGATTGAATTTGGAGTTAATCCATCGAGGTGTTCAAAATTTATGGCATTTTGAATTTTTTGGAGAATGTCAGCTCGGGCTCTAACTCTCGCAATTTTTATGATATCCGGCTCAAACTTGGACCAGAAGTGGACTGTTATCAAATAGTGTTTGGGATTAAATTTGGTGTCAATCCGTTAAGAGGTTCACTATTTATGGCATTTAAAAATTTTTTGACATTTTTTTGTTCGTGCTCTAACTTTCGCAATTTTTAAGATATCGGGCTCAAATTTGGTCCACAAGTGGACTGTTATTAAATTAAGTTTGGGAGGGAATTTGACGTCAATCCGTTAAGGGATTTAAAATTTATGGCATTTCGAATTTTTTGCATAAAATAATAAATACTTACAACCAAGATGTCAGATAAATGAATCAGAATGGATTTTACGGTGAAAAGAATCGCCTATCAATAATAGATTAAATGTAAATGGACTTTATCACATATCCGGTTTATTTTTTAAAACGGTTCTTATCCATAGCGTAGAATCTTAAAACGCCATATACATATATATTACACGATTCGTTGAATGTAATCAGTGCAACTTAACGAACGAGATACAAGCTAATACTAAATACAAACTTGCTAGCATTATTGTAATGCCGTTCTAGATGTTAAACTTGTAAAACTTTGCATGATTATCAGTGACCTCGTTTGATACTTTTGTGTACGTGCTGTCGCTCTCTCTATGCGTGGGTATTGCACGAGGAAAAGCTCTCGCACGAACGATATCTCTCATCTCTCGCAACAAAAGTTACCTGGAATGTGTTCCGAGCGGCAATGAAAGCCGAGACTAAGAAGAGCTGGTGGCATACGAAGCAAGACGAAAGTACAAGACGTGTACACCTACTTCACATGCAAGAAGATTTTTCTGATACTATCAGCTTCTAATAATAGGTCGATGGGTTTTG
>OZ019969.1:1090000-1135000 GCA_963970395.1 Ephialtes manifestator | reverse complement strand
ACTAATGTCAAGAGAGTCCAGCGGTCGAAAAGGAGAAGGAAAATTAATGTCTCTCAAGGGAGACTTTCCCCTTCTGCCCCCCTTGCAAAATTCAACCCTCTCGTGGAGGTTAATAGTCGGGCGACCTCTCTTCATCGCGAATGCGGTGAACGGCGTAGAACGGGGAATGGCAAACGGCCCTGAGATGGATGGATAACACGGGCCCCGCCCTGCCTACCGGCTGCGCGTTCTCTATATACCAGCTCTCTGTCTATATGTACTATATAGTAGTATGCGCTCAGACTCGCGATTCTCTCGGGGCCTCAACGGGCCCAGAACACGAACAAGAACGTCGAACACAAGCGCGAGAGTCTTAAGGCCCCCGAGGAGATCGCACTGCTGCTGCTGTTCCTCCTGCTGCTGCTGCTGCTACTCGTAGTTCGAAAGGAAAGAGCAAGGAAGAAAAAGGTGAAGAGAGAAGCAAGAAATTACTGAAAGAGGCCAAGATCGAGCGCGGGAGAAAACGTATACGACTGAGCTAAGGAGAAGAGAAAGAAATACGCTTGCCAACTTCTCGATCTTAGTCCTACGTACTCGTCACAGTAATTTACGATGTTTGAGGCAATTCGGGTCATCCTAATTACAAAGGATTTCCCGCGTTAAAATTGTTATTCTAAATTGACATATCTCAAAAAGTGCCATTTTTGGCTCGCGTTGAGACGAAATATTTTGGAAAATTTCAAAGCGATTTTGAAATCGTTCTGATACAAAGATTGTTTTACTAATTTGAGGCAATTATTGCTGGGAAGTTTAATTGTACATTTGAAAAATCAAAATCAATTGTACATTGATATGTTTATTGATATCAAATTGATCGTAAAATCGCTATGAAATTTTCCAAGATGTTTCGTCTCAATACGTCGAAAAATGGCACTTTTTGACATATGTCAATTTGAGATCTCAATTTGATATAATTATTTTTACGCCGATTAACATAATGAAGAGAATTGACATACGAGTTGAAATTTATTTAATAAAATTCGTTTACAATTTCTAGTCACGAATTCTGCAAATGAATCCAGACCTACGATGATCTATAAAATGTAATTATTCATTGTTTATCCTCCACCTTTTGTATCTTTTGTATTTGCACGTATTGTATCTGTATAGTTACTAATAACATTGATGTTGATTTGACTATAAATAACCGAAATTTAAAAAATTGTATTTTCAGGTCTTGAACTCGAGTGAGGTTGTAATTTAATGACAGATTTCATATTCAGTTTATAATTCGGAGTAATTATATTTTCATAATTTTTTTTCAAATAAAAATGTATATTTAGTTTCAACATTGAAGTAAACCTAAAAATATTAACCATTTTTTTAAATCGGGCTATTGAATTTTCCTATTTTTTTTTTTTCAAACTACATTATTTACTGTTATATCCGTAGCCATTATTATTCGTTACTATAATTCTAATTTTCTCCTTCAGTAAGCTTTCAAGTTTAACATTGGAGTGAAAGAAAAATTTTAACCTATTTAAAAAATCCAATAATCGATGTGTGCAATTTCGACGGTAATTAGTAATTACAATTTGCTTAAAAAAAAAGATGCAGTTTCGTAGAAAAGGGAAAGCAGATTGTCAAAATAAAACTAAATAGCGTTATAAAAATGGAAATATTTCTTTAAGTGACTCTTATTGCCCCACCGAAAAACAATTACACAGGTGTACGTGATTACTTCAGTCACCTACACAAGCTTATTTTTATTATTTATTTTCAACCTATTTATAATTATTCTATTTTTTCAAACCACATTATTTCACAGCTATAGCCTATTTTTATTATTTATTTTTATCCTATTCATAATTATTTCATTTTTTTTCAAACCACCCTATTTTACAGTTATATCCATAGCATATTATTCGTTTCTATAATTCTCATTTCCTCCATCATTAAGCTTTCAGGTCTAACATAGAAGTGAAACTTATTATAATTTCGATGGTAATTATTAATTATTGTTTGTTAAAAAAAAATGCAGTTTCGTAGAGAATCAAGGAACGCAGATTGTCAGAATAAAACTAAGTAGCGTTATAAAAATGCAAATATTTCTTTAAGTGACTCTTATTGCCCCACCGAAAAACAATTACACAGGTGTACGTGATTAGTTCAGTCACCTACACAAGCCTATTTTTATTATTTATTTTCAACCTATTTATAATTATTCTATTTTTTCAAACCACATTATTTCACAGCTATAGCCTATTTTTATTATTTATTTTTATCCTATTCATAATTATTTCATTTTTTTTCAAACCACTCTATTTTACAATTATATCCATAGCATATTATTCGTTTCTATAATTCTGATTTCCTCCATCATTAAGCTTTCAGGTCTAACATTGAAGTGAAACTTATTATAATTTCGATGGTAATTATTAATTACTATTTGTAAAAAAAATGCAGTTTCGTAGAGAATCAAGGAACGCAGATTGTCAGAATAAAACTAAGTAGCGTTATAAAAATACAAATATTTCTTCAAGTGACTCTTGTTGCCCCACCGAAAAACAATTACACAGATGTACGTGATTATTTGAGTCACCTACACGAGCCTATTTTTATTATTTATGTTTTTCCTATTTATAATTATTCTATTTTTTTCGATTATTATTCGATACTATAATTCTCATTTCCTCCATCATTAAGCTTTCAGGTCTAACATTGAAGTGAAACTTATTATAATTTCGATGGTAATTATTAATTACTATTTGTAAAAAAAATGCAGTTTCGTAGAGAATCAAGGAACGCAGATTGTCAAAATAAAACTAAATAGCGTTATAAAAATGCAAATATTTCTCTAAGTGACTCTTATTGCCCCACCGAAAAACAACTACACAGGTGTACGTGATTACTTGAGTCACCTACGCGAGCCGATGCTCTGGTATTACCAAGGCAAAGGAAGTGGCCGGAGCGTCCCGTGACCACGTCAAAAAAAAAAAAATAAAAAATAAAAAAAAAAATAAGTATGTTGGATCGCGGCTGTGTTATGCTTGGCGAGAGACACAAAACAATTTAACCGCAGGAGCTCCGACACCTCACCAAAAGAAATTGCTCTCGTGTGTATGTATTTGCGTGTAGTAATTTTCTCAACTGTTGGCAGCACCACATTTACTCGTATATCGCGAGTGCAGCAATGTGAGGGTGAGCGATAGTGTTACAAAAGTCTCGAACCGCAAAACTCATTTACCCTCGTTACGACCAAGAGTATTATCGATGTATATCCGCGACAGGGTATATTATACTTATTCGCTATATAAGCTATGCTGCAGTAACTGTCGAGTAAAAAAAAAAAGAAAAATCATACAGCAGCAGCAGCACCACCACCACCAACAGACAAATGCAAATTGTGGCTTTGTCATTTACGACGCATGAAGAGTGTAAAACTGTAGTAAAAAGAATAATATGTTATAAAAGAAAATAGCATGACACAACCATTAAGGCTCTTTTTATACACTAAATACTCGATACCGATATCATTGATTTTTCGGTTAATTCTTCGCACATCCTATATCATTTTATTCAAAATATATCATAAAAAAGAAATTTCCTCATTAATTTTTATTTTTTACAAAGCCATTTGTTTTTTTTATAATCCTATTTATAATTTTTGAATTTCTCAAAGATGAAGCTTTGTGAAAAATGGAAATTAATAAGGAAGCAACGTGCAATTCTTCTACATTGCAACTTTTTTTTTGTTACATTTTAAGTTTTGTTAATTACGTATACACAATATAAACAAAATATAATTATAATTATAGATTATAAAATCTTTATATAATGCGTGCAGACTTTTTTTTATTCAATATTGGATAAAATGTGAATAAAGATTTTTTAAATTGTTGTGTAAATATTATAAATAATTTCAATATTTCAATAAATTTCAATTTTTCTTATGATATTTTACGTGAGTTAGAGCAAAACATAAATTTTTCGAAAAATTCGAAATCCCATAAAAACCAAACCTATTTATAGATTCAACCCAAATTCAATACCGACCTTCCTTTAGTATTTCTTTATTTGTAAAAAAATATTTAGCTCGATCGCTATAAATTTGTGGATGCTAGAGAACCTACAGTTTTTTTCTAAAAATTCAAAATTGAATAAAAAATAATTTTATGTTTGAATTTTTTTGAAAATAATCACAAACAAAGAGGTCTTCACGTGTATGCCAAATCTCAGCTTGATTGATAAAGTCGTTCTTTAGTTATCGAACTTAACATACATATGGGGTATTCCATACGGATTCGACCTGGGTCGGACCCTCGACCTCTCGGATTTGGTCGAAAATTTTTTATATCTTTGGACCAACTCCAAAAAGTACTGGAAAATTTTTCCAGATTTTTTTCATTTATTTTCTTTATTTTATGATTTTTTAAAGGTAACATATCGTTAGCCCAAATTTAAAAATCTGAAAAAATTCTCAAAAATTCTGCATGAAATAACAAAATTTTTTAGCCTAAAGCCAAAGTGGGCCGGGTTTTGCTTCTATTTTTTAACAATAAAAAACTATTAAAAGATTTAGAAACGAAAGAGGAAAAGTTATCAAATTTTTCTAAAATATTACTTTCTTCTGCAAGTGTTTTCTTTTCGTAAAAAAAAAAAATGCGATCGCAAAACAGAGTTTTTCTCTGAGGAAGCCAAATAATAACGATATAATTTCTTGCGGAAGAATGTTTATAGAAAAAAAGAGGAAGTGTTGTGAAAATTTCAATTTTCATGTTTTTTTATTATTTGTAATACAGCAATTTCTAGAATTATATAACATTCTTATCGAATAGTTTTTCCTATTTCCAAAAAAAGACTCATGAATCAGAATTGACAAGCCGCGCTAATCAAAGGATTCCATTGATAATATCAGATGCCAATGATGATAATTTAAAAAGCGATCGCACCTTCGAATACAAAAAAAATTCAAGATCACCGAGTGCAGCTGAGATGAACAAACAATAAAATCAAATTAGATTCTACCGCACAACACATCTAATTTTGTTATCTGACTCAACCTTGTACTGCACGAGGAATGTTTTTTTACATAATTTTGTGCAAGTTTAGAAAAATTTGATAACTTTTCCTCTTTTGTTTCTAAATTTTTTAATAGTTTTTTATAGAAAAAAAATAGAAGCAAAACCCGGCCCACTTTGGCTTTAGGCTCAAAAATATTGTTATTTCATGCAGAATTTTTGAGAATTTTTTCAGATCTTTAAATTTGGGCTAACGATATGTTACCTTTAAAAAATCGTAAAAAATAAATAAATAAATGAAAAAAATCTGAAAAAATGTTCCAGTACTTTTTGGAGTTGGTCCAATCATATAAAAGATTTTCGACCAAATCCGAGAGGTCGAGGGTCCGACCCAGGTCGAATCGGTATGGAATGCCCCATATACATGCATACACATACATACATTTTTTCTAGACCACTTTTCTCGACAATTCGGACCATTCTAAGTATCCTGACATGAAAGTCTCGAAAATTTTTTTTTTTACGGAAACTTCCACGAAAAAAATGGTCTACTTCGTTTTTTTTAGCTTACTAATAATTCTACTTTGCTTCCTCGGAGAGGAATAAAAAATTAAACGCAAACAAATTTTGGCAGGAAATCGAAAAAAAATAAAAAATTGTAACAAGTACTGTCAACCGGTAGCAAAATCTAGATAAACACTTCTATAGAAACATAACACATTATCATACAAAATTCCAAAATTAAGTAAAAAAAATAATAATACAGCACCACGAGACAAATTGTGACTTTATCATTTGCAAAACGAAAAGAGAGTAAAACTGTAAGACAAAAAATATGTTATATGGTCTTTCTACATATATATACACAAATTTTGGCAAAAAATCGAAATAAAATAATAGTTGTAGTACACTTTCTCACCCTGTAGCAAAATCTAGATAAACACTTCTATAGAAACACATAACACATCATCATATAAAATTCCAAGATTAAATTTAAAAAATAACAATACAACACCACAAGATAAATGCAAATTGTGGCTTTATCATTTGCAAAACGAAAAAACAATAAAACTGTAAGACAAAAAATATGTTATATGGTTTTTCTATATATATATATACATATATATATAAAAATCATTATATATATATATACATATAAAAAATCGAAATAAAATAATAGTTGTAGTACGTTTTCTCACCCTGTAGCAAAATCTAGATAAACACTTCTATAGAAACACATAACACATCATCATACAAAATTCCAAGATTAAATAAAAAAAATAACAATACATCACCACAAGATAAATGCAAATTGTGGCTTTATCATTTGCAAAACGAAAAGCCAGTAAAACTGTAAGACAAAAAATATGTTATATGGTCTTTCTACGTTTATTTTTATTCACATAGTCCCTATATGTATGCATATATCGCAACCGTTTACATTCTGCAAGGTTGCACTCGAATACTAGCGAACGTTCGGGGTTGCGGTGACTTCCGTTCGAACGATCCGACAGACGTTTCTCGTTTTACGACTCTAGTTCACCAAACGCTACCACCTACATTGTATATTATCTATATGCACACGTATAAACACATACATAATACATAGACTGAGAAATAGTTATGTATTCTCGTAGTTGTCGCGATCCCCAGTGAAGTTTGTATTCGACTATGTCTCTCTATCCTAAAATAACGGTTGCGCGGGGCGTCGAGCAGTCGAGCTGACTATTTTATTTTCCTCTACGGAAAACGTGTAGGAAATGTGTTGTCTCTGTGATGCCGGGAGCGACAGAAGCCACGAGTGGAAAGGAGACAGCGACAGCTCAACGCTGCGCTGTGAAAGAATAGCGTGGAGAGTCCTCTAACGGAAGTAATATTAGGAAGTGGGTAAACTCGGTAGTAAGAGTCTGAGAGAGATGAAAACTACGAACTGACGACGAGAATGCAGAAGCGGCGGACAGACGTGGCGCTCGTGCAACACGCTGTAGTGCATCAGAAAGCTCCTGCCTTTCGTCTCTACGAGCTTTGCTACTGTATTCCACAGGCGCAAAGGTGCAGTTGTTGACCACTTAAAATAATGTCGTGACATTTTTCCTTTCTTTTTTTCTGGAATCCATTTCAACTTAAATCTCAGTTAGCACTGAGGTAAGTTGCAAGTTTTTAATCCTTTACATTGTACAGTTTATTTGTCTAAACTGCAACCACTTTTGTGAATTTAATTAGACAATAATTTCTTATTCGAAAATTATCATTTTCGAATAACAATAAAATAAAACAATACAAATAAAAATTGTCATTTTTATTTTTATATAAATAAATTTATATAAAAAATGTTCTTTTTATATAAAAAAATTTATTAAATTTTTATATAAATTTATATAAAAAATTTGATTTTTATATAAATAAATTTATATAAAAAATTTTATTTTCATATAAATAAATTTATATAAAAAATTTTATTTTCATATAAATAAATTTATATAAAAAACTTTATTTTTATATAAATAAATTTTATAATAATATTTTAATAAATTTTTATTATTTATAAATAAATAATAAAAATTGTGTAACATATATGTTACACAATTGTAACATATGTATTTTATTATTTATTTATATAAAAATAAATTTTTTCCAAATTAAAAAAATAAAAATTGTGTACCATATATGTTACACAATTTTTATTTTTTTAATTTTTTTTATTTGGGAAAATTTGATGAGTTGTAGATTTGCATTGGGTATGCATCTAATTTTTTATTTTGTTATTAAAAATATATATGTTATACAATTTTTATTTTTTTAATTTGGCAGAATTTGATGAGTTGTAGATTTTTATTGGATATGCATCTAATTTTTTGTTTTGTTGAGAAAAAAATGTATGTACATGCAAAATAATGTTGAAATGTATATATTTTTTTCGGGAATCCATTTCAAATTAAATCTCAGTTAGCACTGAGGTAAGTTACAAGTTTTTAATCCTTTACATTGTGCAGTTTATTTCTCTAAACTGCAACCACTTTTCTGAATTAAATTAGACAATAATTTGTTATTAAAAATATATATGTTACACAATTTTTATTTTTTAATTTGGGAAAATTTGACAAGTTGTAGATTTTTATTGGGTATGCATCTTTTTTTTTATTTTGTTATTAAAAATATATATGTTACACAATTTTTATTTTTTAAATTTGGGAAAATTTAATGAGTTGTAGATTTTTATTGGGTATGCATCTCATTTTTTATTTTGTTATTAAAAATATATATGTTACACAATTTTTATTTTTTTAATTTGAGAGAATTTGACGAGTTGTAGGGTATGCATCTAATTTTTTATTTTGTTGAGAAAAACATTTTTGTAGATGCAAAATAATGTTGAAGTATTTTTCTTTTTTTGGGAATCCATTTTAATTTAAATCTCAGTTAGCTCTGGGGTAAGTTGTAAGTTTTTAATCTTTTACATTGTGCAGTTTATTTTTCTAAACTCCGGCCACTTTTCTGAATTAAGTTAGACAATAATTTATTATTAAAAAAACTATATATTAAAAAAATGTTATTTTCTTTTAATTTGGGAAAAATTTGAGATAATGTAGATTTTCATTAGGTATGTATCTAATTTTTTTTTTGATAACAAAAAAATATATGTAGCTGCAAACACTTTTTAAAATGTATTTTTCAAAAATACTACATAACGAAAAAAAAAGTTAAGTGATTTTTTTAACATAAAAAATGTATATATTTTTTTCGATGTAATAAAAATTAGAATGCATTCCTAATGGAAATTCCTCAAATAAAATAAATGCTACAAAGTTGAAAATTATATACCGATACATTGATTTTTAATTTTATTCCAAAAATTATAATTTCCATTAACTTAAAGAATGATGATAATTTTTCATAATCTTGAAAATAAAGAGGATATGTATAATTAAGTATGTACATCTAGTTACTGCATATAAATTCGGTAATTAAATGTTATTAATGAAGTCAATTATCGTAACTTCCTGTGGCCATTTATCTTGAATCAGATTTCCTGTGTAGAATCTTCAGACGACAATACAGTGGCCAATCACTGTACAACTGAGCGACATACTCCCACAAAATTTATCCTACAGTCTTCCGCGACAATAAAATATTCAAGGAGCGTGCGATCAGCGAACAGACAACAATTATCTCAGGAAGTTGCGAAGGATTCCCTCTCGGACCTCGCAGCCAACCGTGGCGAGACGAGACACGGAGGCGCTTTAGGTTTTGCTGTTGGGACGACAGGATTAAGTACGAGATGACGATGAAGGAAGCCCGAGTGCAGTGCAGAATGCACTTCAAACGATGCTGCACGCTGCGCTCCTTTTGTACGCTTTCTCTATACTTGGTTCTCTACATAGGCAGCCGCGTATCTACAAGGCATTCTATGTAAAATCAGCTACCCTATTAAAAAAGCTTGTAAATTTACTGCGAAAATATGAAATTTCCAATATTGGTTTATCAAACGATGCTGAACGCTGCGCTCCTTTTGTACGCTTTTGCTATACTTGGTTCTCTACATAGGCAGCCGCGTATCTACAAGGCATTCTATGTAAAATCAGCTACCCCATTAAAAAAGCTTGTAAATTTACTGCGAAAATATGAAATTTTCAATATTGATTTATCAAACGATGCTGAACGCTGCGCTCCTTTTGTACGCTTTTGCTATACTTGGTTCTCTACATAGGCAGCCGCGTATCTACAAGGCATTCTATGTAAAATCAGCTACCCTATTAAAAAAGCTTGTAAATTTACTGCGAAAATATGAAATTTTCAATATTGGTTTATCAAACGATGCTGAACGCTGCGCTCCTTTTGTACGCTTTTGCTATACTTGGTTCTCTACATAGGCAGCCGCGTATCTACAAGGCATTCTATGTAAAATCAGCTACCCTATTAAAAAAGCTTGTAAATTTACTGCGAAAATATGAAATTTCCAAAATTGGTTTATGAAATAATGATTAATAGGAGAGATGGGGGAAAAACGGGCAGGTCTATTAAAAATCGGTAAAAACGATTTGTCTCAGTTTTTGTACAGTCCTTAGAAAGGGAAAGTGTGGAAAATACGTCAAATTGGTGACGAAAAAAAATTGATAATCTTCAGAACTTTTTTTCGATACTTTGTTGAGTAAAGAAAAAAAATGTAGTCAAATGAATTTTTCAAAAATTTTATAATCAAATTAATTCTTTGAAAAAAAAGTCGGTATATCATAAAGAAATCAATTAGAAGGAAATTCTCATTTTATGATTTGGTGCCAATTTTGACCCCGATACTTATATTTAGCCGAGATGCCTGTTTTGCCTCCCTGCCTGTTTTATTGACATCATCAATTATTTTTCGAAATTTTCAAGTAAGAAATGTCAGGAAATTGAAAAAAGTTGTGTTCGAAAAAATTGAAACGATGCTCGTTTTGCCCCCAATTGTCATTTTCAGTCGTGATGCCCATTTTGCCCCCATCTCCCCTATAACATTAACTGTAAAATTAACAATAGAACAGTAACTTTTGAAATATTTTTATGAAAATTACAAAACTTTTACAGTAATCTAGTTATTACGCGATCAAAATTGAAAAAACTTCATTTTAATTTTTAATATTAATTAACCGATTTGTAAATTCATATACAGGACTTTTTATCTGTTTAAAAATTAGAAGTTCATCGCCATTGAATTTTCCAAGACGTTAATTTTCATGCGTTTTTGGGAACAAAAATCTTGAATGCGGACAATAAATTTTCAGTCAATTACGATATTCAGAATTTCGAAAATATTGTTTTCATTCTTGGTGGCTTTTAATTTTATAAAATTTTATAAAAATACAGAAAGTAAATTCCTAGTATTTTGTAACAATAAATTTACAAATTTTTAAATTCTTTTTCAGTATTGTTACTTTAAATATCTAATAGACATTGACAAGAAATTTGTGGTACAGATTGGGAATAATAAAAACTTCCAATTCGTTATTGTAATTTTCTGGTTAATTTTTTTAACAGTGTATTTTCTTTAGACCTTCTCAAATATTTACGAATCATTGACCAAATTTTTCTATGGCCTTAAAATACTTTTTATGCATCGCACGTTATTGACCCAAAGTTTGAGAAGATCATGCACATATTAAGGGGAGGGAGTCAGGTAAAAAAAATTGATTTTGGAAATTCAATATCATCCAAATCCTATTGCATATCAAAATGCCCAACGTACTATATTGTTGGTACTCGATGAAAGGATTTTTTACTGTCGTCTGACTTGCATATCGTTTTCAATATTATCTTAAGCTGCAGTTCTTAGGTTTTCCATTCTGCGCATGATTCAGATCAAACTACCAGGCAGATTGGAATGGTTGACGTCTCATTTTCTTCTTCATGAAAAGATACACCGGCTAAATGGAGCAAATGTTAATAAAAGGTAATATTTTTTAAGTCACACAATTATTAATAAATAAATTTTATGCTATTTTCTAAATAAGTGATTAACTTTGCTTTCAGAATGAAAAAAAAAATAGTTTGCTAAAAATTGAAAAAAATAGGGCCATTTTAGAATAGTAGCAAAAAAATAAAAATAAAAATGAAAAAATACCAAACATATTTTAATATTATTCGATAATTAAATTACAGGAATTTCAGCCCCGATTTTCTAGTCTCAAAAATTTTCTTTTGAGACCCATAATTTACTGTAAAAAATCAAATGTCGATTTATGATCCCAATTTGAAATATTTAAATTATTGTATGTAAATGTTTGTACTGTTCCGCTCGTGTGCCAAATTATACTGTTATCAAGGGACATGTCGCGTCTGTTATCTAACAAACAAATAAATAAATAATTATTTTTACGCGGATGACGAAAAAAAAAAAAAAAAAAAAAAAAAAAAGATGCAAAGTAGAACCTTGCACATTGCTTCCTCATTATTTTTCGCTTTTTACAAAGCTCCCTCTGTGAGGAAGCAGTATGTTATTCAATTTTGGCTTCCTCATAGAGGAAGCTTTGTAAAAAGCGAAAAATAATGAGGAAGCAATGTGCAAGGTTCTACTTTGCATCTTTTTTTTTTATACCTTGTGTCTCTTTTGCAGAGGTGTTGTATACAGCTATAAATCACCTCTGCAAACACCGTTACATCTAATTTTGATTAGATACAAATTTTTGTCGTACTTTCTCAACTTTTCCGGAAGTTATAGCGAAAATCTACATTTTTTTTAAAATGAAAAATGGTGTAAAATCCGAACGACTTTACCGATCATCACCAAATTTGGTACATGGCATTTCTGAATGTTATTTTTCGTCTGTACAAAATTTCTGTTCATTTGTTGAAATTCGACGTAATTTAGATCAAAATCTATTTTTTTCGAAAAATTCAAAATTCTATAAAATCCGAACCGCTTTACCGATTTCGTCGAAATTCAATACCATACAACATTGAACGTATCTTCAGTTATGAAGAACTATTTAGCCAAATCGGCGAACTTTTACGAAAGTTAGAGCGACCACGCCCTTTTTTCAACAAATTAAAATCAACATAAAATCTTAATGACTTCACATATTTTGGCAAAAATCACAACATTCAAAGAGGGGCAGCTACTCTACTTGCGTGCCAAATTTGAGCCGGATCGCTCGAACGGTTACCGAGTGAGAGGAGATTGAATTTTCGAAGCCCAGCACACACACACACACACACACACACACACACACACACACACACACACACACATACATACATACGGACATTTTTTCTAAACCACTTTTCTCGACGTTTTAGGTGATTCTAAGCATACTGACATGAAAATCTCGAAAAAAAAAAATTTCATGAAAACAAAGCTTCCTCTATGAGGAAGCAAAAATTGGCGGAAATGACACAGAATGCCTTATATGTGTATATAAACAAGTAAATACTTGGTCAGATTCGTAGCACATCCATGTGTATATGGAATAGCCGTGACTATACAGACACGAGTGGTACTCCGTAGATTAAGGTACACTTGACGTCTCTACGTGTGTAGGTATATTGCCACAGTATAGTAGGAGTAGGTGCGCGAACCGTGTGGTGTCCATACTTTCGCGAAAGGAGCTCTCTCGCTGAACGGACCGCGCGGCGAACCTTGGATTTACTGCGATTGCATGAGTGGGAAACGCGTGACCACGCCCGATATACTGGGTGTTCGTAGAACGGGGACTCTTTTCTCACGGTATCGGGACACTTAATCGCCTCCGGGGACTGGTTTTCTACGACGTGAAATGCAAATAGAAAATGCTCGATGCAGTTGCTCCTGGTGCTGAGGGTTATACGCGACCAACGGTGCTGTTATATACCTATCACGCGGATTTAATCATCCACCAGGTTTTCTCAACGTTTTATAGCCACATATGTATTACCTTTACTATGTGCAGTTTAGGTTGCACTAAGGTGGACGATTTTGTTTTATGCAGATCGTCCAAGTGCTCGAGGAAGTAAAGACTCCAATGATCGTCAAGATTGCAAGATTTACAGTTCCTCTCCTCAATTTATTGTCACTGATTCCTATTCGAGTTTATGATTAAATCATTATTCTTTCATCGCGAACGCACCTTAAGAAATTAATTTTTTTAATTTATGTCTTTTCATAACAAGTTTTGACCACAAATGAAGACAGAAATTTGAAGAAATAAATGTTAGTTTTACAGACAATTTTGAATTCATTTATGATTTTAATAATTATCTTACTTGTACTTTTAAAGTATTTATTGTATTTTTTTTCTAAGGAGTAATTAATTAGAACTTGTCTGCAAAGTTAATAAAATTCTGAGGAGATTTACTGACAATTTTTCATATTTTTCATATTTTCATATTTTCATGTTCATTCATTTTTCATATTTTTCAGATTTATTTCATATTTTCATGGTCATGCATTTTTCATATTTTTTCAAACGAGAAATTAATTAAAACCTGTCTGCAAACTTAATAATAAAATTCTGACGAGGTTTGTCGACAATATTTCATATTTTTTTCATATTTCCTCTGCTCAATTTATTGTGACTGATTCCTATTCAAGTTCATGATTAAATCATTATTCTTTCATCCCAGACTCACGTTAAGAAATGAATTATCAAAATTTGTGTCTTTTGATAACAAGTTTTTGACCCCAAATGAAGACAATTTTGGGTTCATTTCTGCTTTGAACAATTATTTTTGTACTTTTTTTTTTTCAAAGGAGAAATTAATTCAAACGTGTCTGCAAACTTAACAATAAAATTCTAACGTGATTTGCCAACAATTTTTCATATTTTACATATTTTTTATATTTGACCCTATAAAGTCAACGAAAAAGTTTGGTGACCAAATTTGACTTCTTCATGTAGGAAACTTGAAATGCTGAACGATCGTCACTGCTAAAGTTTACATGGCTAGATTTATATTTGTCACACATAAGATTCTGTATGTAATTATTCAACAATTAGATAGTTAAAATGATATTTCCGGAGTTGCGTTCTCGAGTTGCATTCCATCGAAATTTTTATGACATATTAAGGTAATCATGAATGACAGAAAATGATTTTTTATAAGACGATTTTTATTGTTTAAATATATATTTTTTGTAATTGTTGAAAATAATGTTGATAAAAAAGATAGCCTCATGGTGAACATCCTAAGGGTCGCAAATTTGATCTTAAAAAAAAAAAGAACCCAAAGGATTATTAATTAGTATGCGATTGCCTATCGCGCTATGGAGGCTTTTATTCATCAAAATTGACAAAATGGCGGCGGTTTGAACAAAAAGTACCGATTTTAGCCGTTTTTTTCGACAGTTTTTCTTTAAAAAACATTGGGAAGATTTAAAAAAAAAAGCTTTCATAGCACGATAGAGAGTAGCGTGAAGAATGTTCTCCTAAAATTTGAACACGTTCGCTTGAAAACTATTCCTTGGAGAATGTCCACCGTTTTGAAAAATGTCGATTCGAGAAAAACGCGTTTAAAGTTTCGAGTGTAGAGATTTTCCAGGTCCATAAAGTATGCCAGCGGAGTATTTCGAATTTCGCTTTAAAAATTTGAGAGAATTTTTTTGATCGTATATACTAATGGACAAGACGGAAAAAAAATCGATCTTGCTTCCTCATAGAGGAAACTTTGTTTTCATGAAAAAATTTTTTTTCGAAATTTTCATGCCAGTATGCTTAGAATTGTTCAAAACGTCGAGAAAAGTGGTTTAGAAAAAATGTCCGTATGTGTGTGTGTGTGTGTGTCCTGGGCTCCGAAAATTCGATGAATTATTACTCAGTAAACGTTCGAGCGATATGGCTCAAATTTGGCACGCAAGTGGAGTAGTTGCCCCGCTTTGAATGTTGAGATTTTTGAAAAAAAAAAATCAGCCATTTTGATTTTATGGTACTTTTAATTTTTTGAAAAAAGAGCGTGGTTGCTCTAACTTTCGTAAAAATTAGACGATTTTGCTAAATAGTTGTTTATAAATAAAAATACGTTCAATGTTGTTTGGCATTGCATTTGGGCGAAATCGGTAAAGCGGTTCAGATTTTGTAGATGTTTGAATTTTCGAAAAAAATCATTTTTTTTTGTAAATCACGTCGAATTTCACCAATTTAACTGAAATCTTTTACAGACGAAAAGGAACATGCAGCTATGCCACGTACCAAATTTGACGATGATCGGTAAAGTGGTTCAGATTTTACGACATTTTGAAATTTCCAAAAAAAAATGATTTTCGCTCTAGCATCAGCAAAAGTTGATAATTCGAGACAAAAGTTTGTACTCAATGGAAATAAGAATGCAAAGTAGAACTTTACACATTGCTTCATATATAATTTTTATTTTTTAAAATTTATAATGACCGCTTGTCCCAAAAAAGAATTGCTCATAACTCTCGAACGGCGTGACGAATCGAGATGAAAATTTACACAAAAGAGAAGGATAAACTTCGTTTTCGTTATTTCGATTAAGGTAGTCCTTGCGCATTAAGCTGAGGTCAAATAAGTTTTCGAAAAATGAGAGGGAATTGCAAACACTTTTCGCCAATATAAACAAGGCTGCAAAGTGGAACTTTGCAAATTGCTTCCTCATTATTGTTGGATTTTTACAAAGCTTCCTCTACGAGGAAGCCAAAATAGATTAACATGCTTCCTTATAGAGGTAGATTTGTAAAAATCCAACAATAATGCGAAAGCAATTTGCAAAGTTCTACTTTACAGCCTTGTTTTTTTTCACACTGGAAAGATCCCTTAACAAATCTTCTGTTAGCCCAGTAAAAATACTTATTAGGTTAGCAAATAGAACTTGCTGTCACTATATCAGCAAATGATTTTTCTCCGTGCGGCATTTGTCATCGTGAAAATTCCGGGTTAGTCTTGCAAATTAAATTATGAAGAAAATGAAATATGCAGGTGAATTGAGAGATAATTCAATAAGGAAATACGAGGACGAGAACATTTCATATATATTTTCTCTTGTCTCTTCTTCACGTATTTCTAGTTGTATGCAAGAGCCACCGGTAATTGCCTTTTACGTGAATACTCTCATCACCGAGTAGTGAAGAAGAGCGATTACTTAAGGATGAAAATTGAGGAAGAGCTTAAACATCTCTATGAAATTTCAAACGTTTTTATGAAAAAAATTCTAAAGGTTGAAAATAATTTCAAACTGAAAAAAAAACATATTGTAGTCTAACCAAGTCACTTGGTTGGCTTAGCAAGTGACTTGGTTAGCTTACCAAGTGACTTGGTTAGCTTACCAAGTGACTTGGTTAGCTTACCAAGTGACTTGCTTAGTCCAACCAAGAAATTGGTAGCCTAACAAATAACTTGGTTGGTCTAACCAATTAATTGTCTGGCGCATATATAACCAAGGCACTTGGTTATTCCAACAAAGCCTTTTTTTCCGTGCAATGTAACACATTGAATAAATAATCGATAATATTCAATTTTATTAGACCTGCCACAAAGTTTCATTTATCTAATTTTGTGTTGCTATTAATTATAGTTGCTATTTAATTTCATTATACGTTCTTAACGAAATAGATAATGCGAGTTAGAACATATAACAATTTATCTAAACTGAATATTCAATATGAGGAATTATCCATAGATAGCATTAAAGTATAAATATGTGAGTACTGCAATAAATTATAGATCCCAGAGGATCATTATTATCCTAACAGTGACATATAGTCCAAGCCCCGATAATTATTGTTGTCACTATGTTGGTATTCCGCTAGAATTATGGAGTGTCGACGTGCCTCAGGGGAACATACTGCATAGTTAGCAATATAATTCGTTCCGGTGACTTCCATATTGAAGAACTTCCTGTATACATACTGTTGGCCTGGTTCAAAAAGTTTTCATACAAATTAAGGACATCACATCCCTGGCAGAGTCTGTTCATTGTGAAATTACTTGAAACTGTCATCTACAATTAACATTATAAGTTATGCAAGGTGATTCAAACAGATACTCTACACCTTTTAATGCACAATCGAAAGGCAATGTAAGGAAAGTTTCAGTCGATGGAAAAAATGATTAAAAACAAAAAGAATGAGTATAAGGATGACAATAATATTTTTTTCCCGACTACGCTAAAAAGACCACATTCCATGCCGGTAACGCAGGTGGAAAGTTGTCGATTCTTGACCGGCGAGAGCAAAAGTAACGCAGCAGGAGGAAAAGTAACGCAGAGGGAGGAAAAGTAACACAGCGAGAGGAAAAATAACGCAGCGGGAGGAAAAATAACGCAGCGGGAGGAAAAGTAACGCAGCAGAAGGAAAAGTAACGCAGTCGGAAGAAGAAGTAACGCAGCGGGAGGAAAAGTAACGCAGCGAGAGGAAAAATAACGCAGCGGGAGGAAAAGTAACGCAGCAGAAGGAAAAGTAACGCAATCGGAAGAAAAGTAACACAGCCGGAGGAAAAGAAACGCAGCGGAAGGAAAAGTAACGCAGCAGGAGGACAAGTAACGCCGCAGGAGAAAAAGTGACGTAGCAGGAGGAAAATAACGCAGCTAGAGGAAAAGTAACACAGCGGGAGGAAAAGTAACGCAGCGGGAGGAAAAGTAACGCAGCGGGAGGAAAAGTAACGCAGCGGGAGGAAAATTAACGTGGTGGGAGGAAAAGTAACGTGGCGGGAGGAAAAGTAACGCATCGGGGGGAAAAGTAACGCAGTGGGAGAAGTAACGCAGTGGGAGAAGTAACGCAGTGGAAGAAGTAACACAGTGGGAGAAGTAGCGCAGTGGGAGAAGTAACGCAGTGGGAGAAGTAACGCAGCGAGAGGAAAAGTAACGCAGCGGGAGGAAAAGTAATACAGGGGGGGGGGGGGGGGTAACACAGTAGGAAGAAAAGTAACGCAGCGGGAGGAAAGTAACACAGGGAGAGGAAAATTGGCTGCAGCGGGCAGAAAAGTACATTTTTGCCTTTCTCTTTGCGGGACATTGCACATCTTCTAATGTGCAATATCCTAGATTCTACTTATAATGAAATATAAACGCTAAAAAATATATAAGCGGGATATGATGAGTAGTCCATATGTTTTAATAGTCCCTAATACTTCACATCTTGCAGAAAATCTAGTCAATACGCCTTACCATGCAAAAATATTTCGCGATTGTTCCAATTTATGGTTTATGCAGCAATTTTTAAATTTTGCTACATAATTACATAACCGTAAAATATAGACGACTCCATAGATATAATTTAAGACAAAATTATCTTCAGACTAACTCTATTTTTATTATATCCACTATATTCTTCTCTCAGTGTAGTATTATACTGCACCTAAGAATTTCAAAGAATTCACGAAGAATTTATGAACTTTTTCAAGATTTCATTATTAACCCTCTCTATTGTGTGGCGATATAACTAATTATGGTATAAAAAATTCAATATTTAACGGATCAATGAAATAAAGGAGCAAACTTTCCAGACCCTTAATTCATACCCGAGAACAACGAGAGCCAATGCTCCGTTTGGAATGTATTACAGTACAGGTATTTGATTGCAATACCCAGAGATGGAGTGGGAGACCAGGCACGAACTACTTTTCAAACTCTCGTAAACCCTTTATGACGTCTGTACGCCTGTTACCATGGATAATGGCTTCAATCGTTTGTAATGCACGGTGTGAATAGAGCAATAGAATGCAGAAAAAAATTGGACTGTCAGCGTGTCCCATAAGAAAAGAATAATCAGAGCACAATAATTACGTCTGTGAAAAAAAATGTCTGTCTTTATGGCAATCTCAAAAGATTATTGTCTAAGAACATTTATAGTTTAACGAATTACCTTGCGGCGGATTCTATAAAAAGAATATCGTTTTCTATTTCGCCATTAAAATTTCTTTAAGGCGCCTTTTCTGGTCAGTCAAACTGTAATTGCCATTTTTATTCTTGAAATGAAACGAGATATAAATTAAAGAATGGTCTATTATTTTTTAAATACTGAGATCAATTATTTTTATTCGGTAATACGTTAAAGTAACTTATCAATTTTGTAGAATTTAATTATCGGCAAGTTATCTTAATGACCGTTTTAATGACTTTCTTTATAGTTATGTCGAGCTATTATTAGCTAAGAAAATTTCTACTGTACCGAGATCTGACCTTTCGATTAGTTGCACAAGCTCAATATCGTTCTCATTTCGTTGTTTAACTGTTACATATAATAATAAGAATTTTTATTACACAGACTTTGCTAGAAAGTCAGACTGCGATAACCAGTTTTAGTGCTTTTCTGTATCTTATATGTAATTATAAAATATTCATGCTTTTTGTTTAAAACATAACATCAAATATTAGTTAAAAATATTGGAAAAAAAATTAGTAATTGTTTTTAATATAGCGTAATCAATTACTTTTATCCCGAGCCAAAATAAAATGACAAAGAAAAAAATTATACCTTGACTTATCTCAATAATTCGCATAATTTAAATTTGATGAAAAAAAAAATTAGTAATTGTTTTTAATATAGCGTAATCAATTACTTTTATCCCAAGCCAAAATAAAATGACAAAGAAAAAAATTATACCTTGACTTATCTCAATAATTCGCATAATTTAAATTTGATGAAAAAAAAATTAGTAATTGTTTTTAATATAGCGTAATCAATTACTTTTATCCCAAGCCAAAATAAAATGACAAAGAAAAAAATTATACTGTGTCTTATCTCAATAATTCGTATAATTTAAATTTGATGTTTGATGATTGAATTGATGAAAAAGTGCTCTTACTTATTTTATTATAATTTAAAAATTCCATAATGAGAATTTCAATGAAACTTTCGAAATAGTTACTATTTCGATTAAAAAATAACTATTAGCTGCACTGTAAAAAAATCCTTTCTTAAAATTAATATACTTGTATTGGAAGTACCATATGCATAAGCTGTGCATTAAATTTCATAAACCTTTATATTGAATTTTCATATGAACGGTATTGGAAAAAATGTAGCTTTCGATAACAATACGGCACAATTGTTTCTGGTTTTTCCATCGCTGCAAGATATTTTTTGATGAATATATTTGAAAATTCATAGACATTACTTTTGATATTTAATGACTTTGTATATTAAATTTCATAAACATTTATGTTGAATTTTCATATGAGCGGTATCTGAAAATTCAAATACATATGTGTTGGAAATTTAAAATGGACATAAAAACAATTTTTAAAAATATAAATATCAGTCGGACATTATTTTTTTACACAAATTATGTCATCAGAAATTGTTGGGAATTGGTTTTAGCCACAGAACATTTTTCGCGTAAACTGGGGTTTGAACCTACGACCTACCTACTTAAGTATCTAACAACGCACGCACGCTACCGACTACGCTATCAACGACTTAGTAATTTTGGATATCTAAATGACATAAGAGTCGTACAACTATTGTTCTCTCAAGCATACTCATAATTGACATAACAAAATATTCAATTGATTGCAATCGGAGCGCAAAGTGAGTTGGAAATATTTTCAAGTGAACATAATTTTTGGATGAACGAAATCTTTTTGAAAATCTCGAGTAACTTATCAGAAGTCGAAGCTAAGTGGTAAGTGTTAGCGATCTAGTGCGGGTTTTTTTTCGTTATTGGAAAATGTGTATTAAATTTCAAATCAGTCACTAAAATTCCAAAAAATCATGTTGATTTTCATGTACTAATTTGGTAATGATTGATTTAGTAACCATGTGTTGTAATTTTATATCACCGGTTTGGTAAAATCCATACACGCATACTAAATTTACTATGCAACTATATTAATGTTTAGATAGCAGGAAATCAGTGTGTGAATTTTTTATTTTTGGGCACAGATTAAAGGTGTAGTAAGTGAAAAAAATATTAATATGTTACATTTGTTCAAAATAAACTAATAATAAATTAATATATTACATTTGTTCAAAATTTTTAAAAATTTGAAAATAAAAAAAAATTAAATATCAAAAAATTTTTAAATTTCAAGAAATTAGAAAATTTCAAAACATTACAAGACTTCAAAATTTAAAAAAATGTCTAAATTAAAAAAAAATTAAAAAATTCAAAAAAAAAAAAATTTATATTTTTGGAAACTGCAATTTGTTTTAAAATCAAATTGGCCATAGAATTTCGAGCGAGTGGTATCAAGTTCAAATATCTTTAAAAATGTGAAAGTAAGAGCGTGATGTGATTTTATAAAAAATTCAAATTGTCATAATTTTAGAACCACTCAACGGATTCTTGCCAAATTTGAACTTAGCCTTTGTGTACCCACACTATATATGTGTACCAAATTCCAGAGCGATGTCTTGAAAAGTGCGTACGCTATTGTGGTAAAAAGAATCCAAACATACACACACACACACACACACATACACATACAGACATTTCGTACAAATCATTTTTCTCGACGTTTTAGAGCCTTTTGAGCATCCTGAGACGAAAATCTGGAAATTTTTTTTTTTAACGCAAACAAAGCGTCCCTTACGGGGCAACAAAAGTAAAAAATTTCCACAACAATTTCCTTAAGCATTTCGATTCCAGCCATCGTAGTTGTAAAATACGATAATGAAATATTGAAAACAATATTTAAACAATCCCCGTTGTTATTAAAGCCAGGAACAAAGCAATTCGCTCTGTTTTTGTTCGCCACTTTTTCGCGCTCTCAGCTCGGCTCCATAGCCTCAGGCTTAAAAGTCGGATCTTTTATTGTTCCGAGCTCACTCTTACGCACGATATACATGCGTTTAGTGCATGGCGCTAGTATTATTATGTGCAGACTTCGGAATGTACGTGAAAAACAGAAAAAAATACGAACGTGCGAGTGCGTCTGTTGTTGGATGAATTTAGCTGTACGAGTATAATACAACTGCGAGGCATTAAAGTACGAAAGAAAGCGCAGTTTGGCGTATTCGCGTTGGGGTAGAAATGACGCCGGGTACTGTAATCAACGCTTTATCATTCTCTCAGCCTAACACTGAGCGCACACTTCACAATTGGCTTCCTTCACTCTCTTTCGTTTTCTCTTTATTTCCCATCGGTTCGTCTCTCTCTCTCTTTTTTTCTGTAAAAAAATATACGCTCGGTTAAGTATTTCCTAGTACCTACCCTTGCCTCGATCGTCGGCCCTGGAAGAAATATTTAATAGTCGTGCCTCGCCGGTAATTGCAGTTCTTACACAAGTTGTAACAAGTGTAGCTTCACCTGGTCTCACTCGGCGAATGGGCCGCAAGACCAAGCGCTGCTGCTGCTGCTGCTGGTGCTGCTGGTGCCTCTCCATCGCAGCTCCGCCCGATATCTTCCTCGTGAAATTGTAGTCTGCCACCTCGCTCCTCCGTGCGCTCACGCGCTCTCGCCGCCCAGACATACTTGACCGTTTAACTTGAGTTTCGCCGAGACCTTAGCGAAAAATACGTAATGCCAACGGATTCAATCTCTTCTCTGAAACGACTCTCCGAGTCTTTTGTTTATCGACTGCGAACATAATTCTCTGATTTTATTGCGAAAAACATCATACTTTTTGCCTTTGTATGATATTAATAGGTGTCTGAAGGGAAAGATTATTCGAGTTTATGCACTGAAAAACAAAATTCTATTGCGGGCTGCCAAAAAGAAATATTATTTTGCTTATTTTACAGTTATTGTGTCCATCTCGTATGGAATTGGAGGAATTAGAATTACACCTATTATTGGGATAAGGCAAAATGGAAAATAACTTTTTTATCGAAATGACTTACACTGTAAAATATGTTCGCGTTTTACTTCCTCATAGAGGAAGCTTTGTTTTCATGAAAAAATTTGTTTTCGGGACTTTCATGTCAGTACACTCAGAATGGGCCAAAACGTCGAGAAAAGTGGTTTAGAAAAAATGTCTCTGTGTGCGTGTGCGTGTGCGTGTGCGTGTGCGTGTGCGTGTGCGTGTGCGTGTGCGTGTGCGTGTGCGTGTGCGTGTGCGTGTGCGTGTGCGTGTGCGTGTGCGTGTGCGTGTGCGTGTGCGTGTGCGTGTGCGTGTGCGTGTGTGTGTGTGTGTGTATGTGTGTGCGTGGGTGGGTGGGTGGGTGGGTGGGTGGGTGCGTGCGTGCGTGCGTGCGTGCGTGCGTGCGTGCGTGCGTGCGTGCGTGCGTGCGTGCGTGCGTGCGTGCGTGCGTGCGTGCGTGCGTGCGTGCGTGCGTGCGTGTGTGTGTGCGTGCGTGCGTGCGTGCGTGTGTGTGTGTGTGTGTGTGTGTGTGTGTGTGTGTGTGTGTGTGTGTGTGTGTGTGTGTGTGTGTGTGTGTGTGTGTGTGTGTGTGTGTGTGTGTGTGTGTGTGTGTGTGTGTGTGTGTGTGTGTGTGTGTGTGTGTGTGTGTGTGTGTGTGTGTGTGTGTGTGTGTGTGTGTGTGTGTGTGTGTGTGTGTGTGTGTGTGTGTGTGTGTGTGTGTGTGTGTGTGTGTGTGTGTGTGTGTGTGTGTGTGTGTGTGTGTGTGTGTGTGTGTGTGTGTGTGTGTGTGTGTGTGTGTGTGTGTGTGTGTGTGTGTGTGTGTGTGTGTGTGTGTGTGTGTGTGTGTGTGTGTGTGTGTGTGTGTGTGTGTGTGTGTGTGTGTGTGTGTGTGTGTGTGTGTGTGTGTGTGTGTGTGTGTGTGTGTGTGTGTGTGTGTGTGTGTGTGTGTGTGTGTGTGTGTGTGTGTGTGTGTGTGTGTGTGTGTGTGTGTGTGTGTGTGTGTGTGTGTGTGTGTGTGTGTGTGTGTGTGTGTGTGTGTATGTTACACGATCGAAAAATGTAAACCTTTATAACTCGGGAATGCCTTGAGATATCAAGCTGAAATTTGGACCATAGATAGAGGGCTCAAGCCTCATCGTTCATACAGATTTTTGTTAAAATCCACTTCATCGTTAAATTATTACGCGCTTTTTAATTTTTTGAAAAATGTCTGTTTACGCGATAACTCTTTCAATTTTCGAGATATTGATCTTAAAATTGGTATGAATGTGAGCTTTCATACGCCGGTGATCGCTATTGAATTTGGTTAAGATCGGTTGAACCGTTAAAATTTTATGATGTTTTGAATTTTTCAAAAAATGTACATTATCGCTCTATTGTAACTTTTGCAAAACTTAAGATAGCGAGCTCAAATTTTGTATATAAATAACATACGTCCTCATAGAGGTAGCTTTGTAAAACGCGAAAAATAATGAGGAAGCAATGTGCAAAGTTCTACTTTGCATCCTTGTTTTACAGACAAATAATGTGGAATTATTTCTTGTGGTTTGAGCTGCATTCGGAAGTTAAAACCTGGTTCTGCAGTAAGTTAATTACATCAGCTGTAAAAAAATGCAAATAAAAAATCCGACTTTAACCCTGAGGCTACATAGCCGAGCCAAGAGCGTGAAAAACTGCAAAACAAAAACAGGGCGAATTGCTTTTTACGTTGTTTAAATCTTATTTTCAATATTTTATTATCACATTTTACAAATACATCAGAAGGAATCAAAAACCTTAAGGAATTTTCTACTTTTCGTCAATGAGATATCAAAGATACTTTGATATATTTCAATGAAATTATATTTCATTGAATTCGTAATATGTCTGAATCAGAAGTAACAAACTTCAAGTCGGGTGCAAATACGGATTAGCGAAAAAAACCCAGTGTAACTAATTTTCCTGCTTCCCTGACAACAACGGGAATTCTTTAGAATGATTTGAAGTTGTTTTCCCATCCTCCATTTAAAAGTTTACTCTTTCTATTTTAAAAAAAAATCTATTTTTTTCCTCACGTAAAAATATTGTATTTTACAACATTTTAGCTTAAACGAACAAAATTTCAGATCTATTCGAGCAAAATTCTGATCCACTTCAGCTGCAGCTGAAGTAGCATAAAAAATGTATGGCGATGTCTGCTGAATAAAAAAACTCGGTGTGTCGCTTCACTTCGGTCTGTCGCAAAGTCTCGTCCGATGCCAATACTTACACTATAGTATCAAAAGCCCAGACGAGTCTGACGTTTATGGATCAAGCATTTCCGCCAGTCTCGCCAGCCAGAGAAAATTGCCATCGGAACTCAATTGGATATTGGTAATGAAGTGAATGCACCGGCAGTTCAATGTGAAAATATAGCAGACGAGATGTGTACAAAAGTTTGAAA
Organism: Ephialtes manifestator; assembly: GCA_963970395.1. NCBI lineage: Eukaryota > Metazoa > Arthropoda > Insecta > Hymenoptera > Ichneumonidae > Ephialtes > Ephialtes manifestator. The sequence continues at coordinate 1,109,434 of OZ019969.1, read as the reverse complement.
AAAAAAGAAGAAAAAAAAAATCTCTCTATGCTTTGCAAAATATGACACACACACACACACGATCGATAATCCTCGAAAGCTCGACACCGCCCGCCACCTAATAATTATTATTTATTAATATTCATAGACGTACGCGAGCGATATGTTAATTTCTGATTTATATTACGTCGCAGGGCGGTACGTTCCGCGAGGAGGCGGACGCGCGGTCTTTCACGTAAACGACGAGCGGGGGCGGGGATGGGGGGAAGGGGGTGCATGGCTACGAGGGAGGATAGTGGAAGATAATGGTTTCATTTAAATATTTCATAAGAGCCCCTGCTGCACCGCTATATATAGACCAGTAAGTACTTGCAATAGAGCAAAGATTCACCGTTTCCTCGTGGGTTCAAATCCACAAATATACGTTTGCTTCCAGCTACCCTGGTTATTCTTGATAACGATAACGAATTTACAACAACTAAATTTCAATTTCTCAAATTACGATGGTAAAACTTAGTTTATTATTGTTTAACTAGATCGGAAACGGGCGCTCTACGCCGGAGCGAGGATGGTTATTCCGAAGCGGCTAATTTCTTAGATATTTCCGTTGGGCAAACAATTTTACAAATATTTACAAAAGTGTTTGTGAATTTACATAGACCAGAACGCAAAACGTCACACAAATACTCACGGAAACACTTCAGACACAAACACTTCACAAAAACACTACACACAAAAACTACACATAAACACTTCACACATGCACTTAACACAAACGCTGCACGCAAACACTTCACACAAACATTTTACGCAAACACTTTACGCAAAGACTTCACACAAATACTTCACACAAATATATACCACAAATATTTCACACAATTATATGACACAAATACTTCACACAAATATATACCACAAATATTTCACAGAATTATATGACACAAATACTTCACGCAAATACTTCACACAAATACTTCACACAAATACTTCACACAAATACTTCACATAAATACTTCACACAAATACTTCACATAAATACTTCACACAAATACTTCACACAAATACTTCACATAAATACTTCACATAAATACTTCACATAAATACTTCACACAAATACTTCACATAAATACTTCATACAAATACTTCACATAAATACTTCACACAAATACTTCACACAAATACTTCATATAAATACTTCACATAAATACTTCACATAAATACTTCACACAAATACTTCACACAAATACGCTACACAAATACTTCACACAAATACTTCACACAAATACTTCACACAAATACTTCACACAAATAATTCACACAAATACTTCACACAAATACTTCACACAAATTCTTCACACAACTACTTCACACATATACTTCACACATTAACTTCACACAACTACTTCACACAACTACTTCACACAAATACTTCACACAAATACTTCACACAAATACTTCACACAAATACTTCACACAAATACTTCACACAAATACTTCACACAAATACTTCACACAAATACTTCACACAACTACTTCACACAAACACTTCACACAAACACTTCACACAAATACTTCACACAAATACTTTCACACAAACGTTTCACACAAACGTTTCACACAAACACTTCGCACAAATACTTCGCACAAACACTTCGCACAATCACTTCGCACAAACACTACGCACACACACTTCGCACAAACACTACACACAAAGACTTCGCACACACCCTTCACACAAATACTTCACACAAACACTACGCACACATACTTCGCACAAACACTTCGTACAAACCCTTCACACAAGTACTTCACACAAACACTACGCACACATACTTCGCACAAACACTTCGTACAAACCCTTCACACAAATACTTCACACAAACACTTATCACAAACACTACGCATAAATACTTCGCACAAACACTTTACACAAATACTTCACACAAACACTTTACACAAACACTCAACGGATTTTCAGAAATGTGTACTTTATTATTATGCAGATGGTTTTATTTAATTATTTTATAAAAAACCTCTGCCGCATTGTTATAGCAGCAAGTAAGAGAGAAATGATTCTCAGTTTGCTTGTAATTGAAATAATTATAAGTTCCTGCCACTCTAGCTATTCTCGATAACGATAACGAATTTACAACAACGAAATTCCAATTTCTGGAATTACGACCATAAAACTCGATATCTATATAACTTGATTTTGTTTAATTCTATTTCATTGGATAGAACGGAGAGAACAGTTTAATACAGCCGACGTTCGGCGGTAAGGTAGAGGGGGAGAGGGGATGAAGATATAGAGAGAGCACTCGAGGTGAAAAGAGAGTTAGTGTCGCAAACCAGAGAAAATCCTCGGAAGTAGGATAAGCCACGAGTATTCAGCAAATCGCATGTGCCCCATATAGCACTTTTATATGTATCGTCATGTACCACGTCCTTGTGTGTGTTTTACACTTTACAGTACTGTTATGTGGGCAACTCGGTGAGAGATGGCCGCAGCTTTTTTTTTTAATCTCAAACTATCACAATTCAATCTGAAAAATAAAATTCTAGCAATACATTGTTTTTTTTAACAAGAGTGTAAACATTTATTACTTAAATCACGTCAAGTCAAAAACCCCGAAAAAAAATCAACCTTAAATCGCGATTCAAAAAAACATCGATTGTGTAAAAAAATAATAAATTGATTTCTCAATAAACCAATAAAAAAAAATTATAAAACGCTCAAACATGAATTTTTCAATTTCATTAATAATTATAGCAGTGTTGCATTTTCATTTTCATTTGCATTTTCTCTGTATATTTTTTTCTATTTTTTGTACTGTTAAATTAATTAAATTTTGCATGTTCTTCGCTCTTCTGCCTGCAATATTTATGTTTTTCAAAGGCTTGTCCCGTCTATTGTAAATAAATAAATAAATAAATAAATAAATACCTAAAATTAATATACCATATTAATAATCACAAGTCAAAAGTATAAAAATATAAATAAATTCTTAAGATTTACTTCAAATGATAATTCCCACAGAACACCTTATATATCTACGTCAATTCCTTCAATTAACCTCAATATTATTGCTATTAAAATTACGAACACAAAAAAAATCAAATTTCTACAAATAAAAATGTAGAAAATTGTTATGTGAGCACTTGAAGCAATTAGAGCACTTAACTACGACCATCTCACCCGAACGTGCCTTATCCATATAAATACACACGTAGACGAATAATCTACAGCAATATATATAAATATATATATATGCGAATATCGTGCGGTAGTAAAGCTCGAACCTCACATTCTATTTCGTCCTGTTGTTGCTTCTCGCATACCCTAGCACTTGTAAGTACATACAGTGTATATGCACATGTATATATCTACATATTCTTGGTACATAGCACATTTTAACTGCGGTCAGAGCGGCAATCCCTGGACTGGCTGGCGGCTGGTGGCCGACGCCCAGACCGCAGGAGCACCAAGCTCTCGCCCTATATGGTGGCCAACAGCAACGCACAACTTGCTTAACAGCAGCAAAAGCCCACCGCGAGAAGCAGAAGCACCAGATATATCCCACATGTTCATCACACGCCGCTCGCTCACTCGCACATGGTCAGAGAGACGCAAAGTGGGAGGATGTGTGGGGAGGGGGGAGGAGGTTAGGGGGGGTTGCATATAGATACCGCGTGCAGTGTCGGTATTTGCGTCGAAGCGTGGAATTATTCTTCCCGTGTTTTCTTACGGGGCACTTCACACTCGGCGAAGCGTTTCGCTCTGGGTTGCTCGGTGCAACTCTCGAGCTCTCCATACATGAGGATATGAGGCGTTCTCTGTCAGTTGAAAACATTTTTTTTTTTTTTTTTTTTTTTTTTTTTTTCGGGCGAAATTGTTTACAATTGGTTACATTGAACTGCGGGTGGGGCTCAAAATAACGAATGGCTACAATTTGCGAATTTCAAAATAAGTAACGTCTAAATGTAGAATGGCCATCATTGTGAAATTTGCTATTTTAGCTACTCGCTATTTTTATTGCATTTTAATAAGATGAGGGTCAAAATAGCGAACGGATGAAATAACGAATTTCATAATGATGGTCATTCTAGATTTAGACGTTCCTTATTTCGAAATTCGCTATTTTTAACCGCACCCTGAACTGCTGCATAAAAGTAGTTTTTTTTTTTTTTTTTTTTTTTTTTTTTAATTAAGAAATTATTGTACCACAAATTTGGGGGTAGGTTTTTTTAAATTTATATGTTGAAAGTGTACAATGGGATTAAAGTTAAGAGAGAATAAATATAATTGAATCAATTTACTTGATAACTGATAATTAATTCAAGGATCTCGTACTCGAAGCAATGCTATATTTGGTGAAATCAACAATATATTACATTGAATGAAATAAATAATATATTCGAAAATAATTTTAATATATTGTAAAAAAAATGTCCAAGTAAATGATTTACTTGAAAGATTTGTTGTATTCAATTTAATTTTTCTCTCAGTGCTGTCGATTTTTTTAATAAAGTTTTTTGGTGCAACAGTAATCCCTGCTTATCTGACTTTAAGTCTAACGAAAATTGAATAGTATTGATTTTTCTAGAGGAATAAATTATTATTGCGATAATTTTTAAGCAGATTGCAGAAAACTATATATTTTTTTGTCTGCTTAGATATTCCATTCAGCCATTATCAATTTTTTTTTTGTGGATTCTAAATACATCCCTCTAAATTCTGTGTAATTTAAAGCAGAACCCAAGATATTCGATCATGCGAAATAAAATGACAAAAAGTTCTATTAATAATAATAAAATTGTGCTAATTATAAGAATTTTTTTGAGATAGTACAAAATTGGGTAATTTCACAAAGAATAACTCGTATATGGATGATTATTATTTATATATTATTGCGCTAATTTTTAAGCCGGCCGCAGAAAATATAAAAATCGGGTGTCATTAAGTACATTTTTTTCCGACTCCGCTAAAATAACCGCATTTCGTGTCCGTAACGCTGGCGGGAAATCGCTCATTACTTCCTCGTTCATTACTCCTTCATTACTTCCCTCGGGAGGTAATCAGCTCATACCTGCCCGCGCGAGAGTAATAAAAGCCGTACTACGCATGCGTGTCGTCATTTGTTAAAAATTAGCTTATCCGCGTCCTTGTTGCACACACGAAATCTGGTTATTTTTTAACGAAATCGGGAGAAAAGTACATTGCGTCACAAGGGAGGGAAGTGCAACTTTTCACCCCGTGTGAATTTCTGACCTCGCTTCGCTCGGGCATCAAATGTCACTCTCGGTGAAAAGTTGCACTTCCCTCCCTTGTAACGTAATGTACTATTTTTTGTTTGCTTACATATTTCATTCAACCATTATCATTTTTTTTGTGGATTTTTTTTATTTATTTATTTATTTATTTAATAAACGGGCAAGCCCTTGAAAACAATACAAATAATGGCAGAAGAGTACAAAAAAAAATAAAAAAAATAAAAATAAAAATACAAACAAAAAGAATCAATTACTGGGAAATCGGCTCCCCTGATTCTAAACACATTCCTCTAAATACTGTGTAATTTAAAACAGAACCCAAGATATTCGAACATGCGAAAAAAATTACAAAAAGTTCTATTTATAATAACAAAATTGGGCTAATTATAAGAATTTTTCGAGAGGCTACAAAATTAGGTGATTTCACAAAGAAAAACTCGTATATGGATGATTAATATGTATATATATATTAAATCCCCCCCCCCATTCCGTCAGAAACCCCGTCACTCAACCCCTCACAAAACCCCCCCACTCCGTCAGAAACTCCGTCACTCAACTGCTCAGAAACCCCCTCCACCCCGTCAGAAACCCCGTCAGAAACCCCTCCACTCCGTCAGAAACCCCCCCACCCCGTCAGAAATCCCGTCAGAAACCCCCCCACCCTCCTTACGCTGGTTTGAGCTGAATTTTTCTAAGTCCCTCGACTCTTGACACGGCGGTGGCGGCGGCGGCGGCGAGATCTTTTTATAATATAGAGAGATATTGCGCTAATTTTTAAGCAGGCTGCAGAAAATATAGAAATCGGGTGTCATTAAAATAGAACCCAAGATATTCGACCATTCGAAATAAAATTACAAAAATAATAATAATGGAATTGGGCTAATTATAAGAATTTTTTTGAGAGGCTACAAAATTGGATAATTTGACAATAAATGGCTTGTATATGGATATGTATATATTGAGCATACAGGACGAGCCACGGCGCATCCTTTCTGGGATATATCTCCCCCGGCGAATATTTCTGATATTTCTTCGACTGTGGAGCTTCATGCGGTTCAAGCGCGCACCCAACATCGGCACGTGCGAACTAGTTCTCAAGCTAACCCGCGAGCGAGAGACCCCATTGCACAACTTTTCTCCAGAGCTCTCCAGAGAGAGTGAAAGCATTTCCTTGTCTCGTCTCGGAAGCTCAAAAATAAAAAAAAAGTGGCAAAAAACACATAGGAGTATATATAACTGTAGATATGTATATACAGCTACATAAGTATGAAGGAACGGAATAAAAAGTTGGCGACAGACGCGCGAGGCATTCAGCTCAACTATTCCCAGCTCAACCCTTCACGCGAGACTTCGCATATTTCAATTGCCCTTTTTTTTTTCTTCGCGACGTATTTGTTATTGTCTCTTTGAATAAATCGTTCCCGCGCCTGTGAAAACGTTGCTGGATTATTAAAGACTCGAGGCTTGAGTTTTACGACGCGAGAAAAGTGTGGGGAACGTAAAGTGTTCAATATGACGACGATTCTCGTACGTAAATTCTCGTGAATTGAGCAGAAAAGTTTTTTTTTTTTTTTTTTCTTACAAATGACTTGGAATTATTTATTGTGAGTGAAACTGCGTTTGAAGCTAAAATCCGGTGCTGAGAAAAAAAAAAGTGAATATATTGAATCGGCTGTTAAAAAAATATGGATGCTTCAATAGAAAAAGTGCGTTCTTTTTATAATACGTCTCAGAATAAATATGAATACTGTTTTTTTATACTTTTTTTTAAATTTACAATTAAGTAAATAATTTTGAGTAATTTTGTATTTAAAAAAAATATATTTTGTTACTTGCACCCTTCAGGAAAGATTTGAATACGTTTTTCAGACATATAATGTGGAATTATTTTTTGCCATTAAAGTTGCATTCGGAAATTAAAATTTGGTGGTAAAAGAAAATGTATTGGATCAGCAATTAAAAAATTATGGGTGACAAAATTTCGTGTAAAGAAATGTTTTTCTTTCATAGTACATCGCAAAATAAATATGAGATCCTGTTTTCAAAAAAAAAAATTCGGCTCAAAATAACTAAAATTCTATTATATTTTGCATTAAATAAAAAAATTGACTTTGCATTCTAAAGTCGAAATGGGTCCCTAAAATTGAATCAACAATAAATGAAATAACCTGTTATGAAATTAGGGGTGACCTAATACATATATATATCTATATATATATATAATGTAATATAAATATCAGATCCCGTTTCCAACAAAAATTTCCTCCTTAAAATAAATAAAATTCTGTTTTATATTTTGCCTTAAATAAAAATATTGCACTCATTTTTTTATCTTCCCAAGTATGCACAACACGAAGCTCGTTTATGTCCTATGAAAGCGACAGGTGAAGACAACTCTTCCTCTTTTTTATCGTATTTTGAATTATTTGTTGAGATTGACTTTACATTCTAAAGTTGAAAGGAGGCCCTAAAATGGAATAAAAAATTTAATGATTAGGAATAACCTGTTATGAAATTAGGGGTAACCTAATATATGTATATATATAATATAAATAAATATGAGATCACGTTTCCAACAAAAATTATCTGCTTAAAATAAATAAAATTCTGTTATATTTTGCATTAAATAAAAAATTTGACTTTGCATTCTAAAGTTGAAAAGAGGCCCTAAAATGGAATAAAAAATTAAATGATTAGGAATAACCTGTTATGAAATTAGGGGTGACCTAATATATATATATATATATAATATAAATAAATAAAATTCTGTTATATTTTGCATTAAATAAAAAAATTGACTTTGCATTCTAAAGTTGAACAATTAAATGAAATAACCTGCTATGAAATTAGGGGTGACCTAATAAATGTACATCTATATACATATGGGACATTCCATATGAAGCGGGCCACCCTGATTTTCAATGTTCGTAGAGTGGGTTCATAATTTTTTTCCAGAGTATTTAGAGTTCCCCGAACACATACGAGTTATTTCAGATTTTGGATCCCCATAGTTTTTCCGCAATAAAATACGCTTTTTTATTTTTATTTTTTTTTCCTTTCGCTGCCGATTTAAAACTATCTATGACACAATAAAATTGTTCGGGAATAAAATATAGGGTTCCGCGTATAATTTTTGATAAAAATATTTCCAAATTAAGAGAGATACATTTTCAGGCATTTTTTGGCAAAATAATGACATATCATTTTTTTTCGTTGAGAGGAACCATTTTTATTTTACTCAAAATTTCACAGAATTTTCGTCATATTGTTAAAAAACGATGAAAAAATCAACACGATGGCCAATTGATATCTTCACAATGTACGGCTCTGTTATTTGCCGAATCATACACAATTCACATGTTCACATTATGAAGGTATGAATTGATCATCACGAAAATTTTGGTGTAGTTAGTGGACATGATAACGGAAATTCTGTCAAATTTTGAGCAAAATCAAAATGGTCCCTCCCAACGAAAAAAATGGTAAAACTTTGTTTTGCCAAAAAGTGATTGAACATGTATCTAAGCTAATTTGGAAACATTTTTATCAAAAAGTATACGTGAAATCCTACATTTTATCCCTAAACAATTTTGTTGTGTCATGGATAGTTTTAAATAAATCCGCAGCGAAATGAAAAAATAAAGTAAAAATGAAAATAGAGTATTTTATTTTTTTTTTACGGAAAAAAAAAATAAAAATAAAAAAAACGTATTTTATTGTGGAAAAACTATGGGGATGAAAAATCTAAATACTCTGGAAATCAGGGTGACCCGCTTCACATGGAATGCCTCATATAATATAAAAATACGATCTCGTTTCCAACAAAAATGTCTTCCTTAAAATAAATAAAATTCTGTTTTATATTTTGCATTAAATAAAAAATATTATTTATATATAAATATAAATAATAATTTATATAAATACTCTGAAAAAAAAAAATGATGAATCCACTCTACGAAAATTGAAAATCAGGGTGGCCGGCTTCATACGGAATGCCTCATATATACAAAAATGACATCCCGTTTCCAACAAAAATGTCTTCCTTAATAAATAAAATTCTGTTTTATATTTAGCATAAAATAAAAAATATTGCTAAAAAACTCATTTTGTTTTTTCTTCGAAAGTATGCACAACACGAAGCTCCTTTATGTCCCATGAAAGCGACAGGCGAAGACAACTCTTCCTCTTTTTTCATCGTTGCAGCCCTCAGGAAACATTTGAATACTGTGTGACACACGTCCTTGGCCCGCCAGAGATGAGAGACGCGTGCAGAAGCATTTTGCACGTATGGGACACGATATATATTCCAGTCCCTCCTGCTTTGTACCACACGGGAGTAACTCGCATACACCCTGACACAGTTGTAGAAGGGGAAGTGTGAGAAAGAGGGAAAGTGGGTCACGTCGAGGTGCTGCAAGGTGGTGAGATTGGGTTCGTGACATCGCGCAAGGGTAGTACGACGAAATTAGGACAGAATCCAGTTAGCTCCATTCTGTCTCTATATCTCTCGAGACTGAACATACACACTGTTGTCTCTCCATAATACGCTTACCCAACTGAACTTCGAGTCTTGTCATTTAATTTTGACGACTGCTTTAACATTTAACGAAGCCAAATTGTGTGTACGAGTGTCAGTTGTCTCCGAATTAAACTGGTGAAACAATGTTACGATAAACCCGCCTTCACAAATCTGCTCGTCGGTTTAATATTTCCGGCTCAAAATATTATTTTACTAAACCCATTTAGAGTCTATTTGCAGCCAACGGATTTATGCATATGACGTATATTTCACGAAATTGACTATACAAACTAATCCGTCAAAATGTTATTTGATTTCAGACCCACATTTCGTCAATCCGGAATATGTAAACAAAGTTGCTAAGGCAAATCTTGCAAATTGCTTCCTCATATATGTATTTGAAACATTTTTCATAAGCTTCTATGGAAAAGTAAGGTGTTGTATTTGGAATTACACATTAAGGTAGTTCTGTCGTGAATGCAATCCAAACTCATATGCATGAATTTTTGACATGTTGTCATTTAGCTATTCAATGTTACTTGCACAAAATCTTGAAGGCTTTTACCGAGTTTTTGACTGAACAATTAATACTTGAAAATCGATCTTTTTACACGGCGCTTATGGGAGGGCTGGAAAAATTGATCTTTAAATCGAAAATTAACATACTTAGATCAAAGATAGAGAAGAAATAAAAGGTACTACGGATTCGCAAATCATTCAGGAATTGATGCATCATGAAAAAAGGTGAAGTCTCCGGAATAATGTTTAATTGAACCAAGGTCAAAGTGCATTTAACATTTAACGAAGCCAAATTGTGTGTACGAGTGTCAGTTGTCTCCGAATTAAACTGGTGAAACAATGTTACGATAAACCCGCCTTCACAAATCTGCTCGTTGGTTTAATATTTCCAGCTCAAAATATTATTTTACTAAACCCATTTAGAGTCTATTTGCAGCCAACGGATTTATGCATATGACGTATATTTCACGAAATTGACTATACAAACTAATCCGTCAAAATGTTATTTGATTTCAGACCCACATTTTGTCAATCCGGAATATGTAAACAAAGTTGCTAAGGCAAATCTTGCAAATTGCTTCCTCATATATGTATTTGAAACATTTTTCATAAACTTCTATGGAAAAGTAAGGTGTTGTATTTGGAATTACACATTAAGGTAGTTCTGTCGTGAATGCAATCCAAACTCATATGCATGAATTTTTGACATGTTGTAATTTAGCTATTCAATGTTACTTGCACAAAATCTTGAAGGCTTTTACCGAGTTTTTGACTGAACAATTAATACTTGAAAATCGATCTTTTTACACAGCGCTTATGGGAGGGCTGGAAAAATTGATCTTTAAATCGAAAATTAACATACTTAGATCAAAGATAGAGAAGAAATAAAAGGTACTACGGATTCGCAAATCATTCAGGAATTGATGCATCATGAAAAAAGGTAAAGTCTCCGGAATAATGTTTAATTGAACCAAGGTCAAAGTGCATTTAACATTTAACGAAGCCAAATTGTGTGTACGTGTGTCAGGTGTCTCCGAATTAAACTGGTGAAACAATGTTACGATAAACCCGCCTTCACAAATCTGCTCGTCGGTTTAATATTTCTGGCTCAAAATATTATTTTACTAAACCCATTTAGAGTCTATTTACAGCCAACGGATTTATGCACATGACGTATATTTCACGAAATTGACTATACAAACTAATCCGTCAAAATGTTATTTGATTTCAGACCCACATTTCGTCAATCCGGAATATGTAAACAAAGTTACTAAGGCAAATCTTGCAAATTGCTTCCTCATATATGTATTTGAAACATTTTTCATAAACTTCTATGGAAAAGTAAGGTGTTGTATTTGGAATTACACATTAAGGTAGTTCTGTCGTGAATGCAATCCAAACTCATATGCATGAATTTTTGACATGTTGTAATTTAGCTATTCAATGTTACTTGCACAAAATCTTGAAGGCTTTTACCGAGTTTTTGACTGAACAATTAATACTTGAAAATCGATCTTTTTACACGGCGCTTATGGGAGGGCTGGAAAAATTGATCTTTAAATCGAAAATTAACATACTTAGATCAAAGATAGAGAAGAAATAAAAGGTACTACGGATTCGCAAATCATTCAGGAATTGATGCATCATGAAAAAAGGTGAAGTCTCCGGAATAATGTTTAATTGAACCAAGGTCAAAGTGCATTTAACATTTAACGAAGCCAAATTGTGTGTACGAGTGTCAGTTGTCTCCGAATTAAACTGGTGAAACAATGTTACGATAAACCCGCCTTCACAAATCTGCTCGTCGGTTTAATATTTCCGGCTCAAAATATTATTTTACTAAACCCATTTAGAGTCTATTTGCAGCCAACGGATTTATGCATATGACGTATATTTCACGAAATTGACTATACAAACTAATCCGTCAAAATGTTATTTGATTTCAGACCCACATTTCGTCAATCCGGAATATGTAAACAAAGTTGCTAAGGCAAATCTTGCAAATTGCTTTCTCATATATGTATTTGAAACATTTTTCATAAACTTCTATGGAAAAGTAAGGTGTTGTATTTGGAATTACACATTAAGGTAGTTCTGTCGTGAATGCAATCCAAACTCATATGCATGAATTTTTGACATGTTGTAATTTAGCTATTCAATGTTACTTGCACAAAATCTTGAAGGCTTTTACCGAGTTTTTGACTGAACAATTAATACTTGAAAATCGATCTTTTTACACGGCGCTTATGGGAGGGCTGGAAAAATTGATCTTTAAATCGAAAATTAACATACTTAGATCAAAGATAGAGAAGAAATAAAAGGTACTACGGATTCGCAAATCATTCAGGAATTGATGCATCATGAAAAAAGGTAAAGTCTCCGGAATAATGTTTAATTGAACCAAGGTTAAAGTGCATTTAACATTTAACGAAGCCAAATTGTGTGTACGAGTGTCAGTTGTCTCCGAATTAAACTGGTGAAACAATGTTACGATAAACCCGCCTTCGCAAATCTGCTCGTCGGTTTAATATTTCCGGCTCAAAATATTATTTTACTAAACCCATTTAGAGTCTATTTGCAGCCAACGGATTTATGCATATGACGTATATTTCACGAAATTTACTATACAAACTAATCCGTCAAAATGTTATTTGATTTCAGACCCACATTTCGTCAATCCGGAATATGTAAACAAAGTTGCTAAGGCAAATCTTGCAAATTGCTTCCTCATATATTTGAAACATTTTTCATAAGTTTTTATGGAAAAGTAAGATGTTGTATTTGGAATTACACATTAAGGTAGTTCTGTCGTGAATGCAATCCAAACTCATATGCATGAGTTTTTGACATGTTGTAATTTAGCTATTCAATGTTACTTGCACAAAATCTTGAAGGCTTTTACCGAGTTTTTGACTGAACAATTAATACTTGAAAATCGATCTTTTTACACGGCGCTTATGGGAGGGCTGGAAAAATTGATCTTTAAATCGAAAATTAACATACTTAGATCAAAGATAGAGAAGAAATAAAAGGTACTACGGATTCGCAAATCATTCAGGAATTGATGCATCATGAAAAAAGGTGAAGTCTCCGGAATAATGTTTAATTGAACCAAGGTCAAAGTGCATTTAACATTTAACGAAGCCAAATTGTGTGTACGAGTGTCAGTTGTCTCCGAATTAAACTGGTGAAACAATGTTACGATAAACCCGCCTTCACAAATCTGCTCGTCGGTTTAATATTTCCGGCTCAAAATATTATTTTACTAAACCCATTTAGAGTCTATTTGCAGCCAACGGATTTATGCATATGACGTATATTTCACGAAATTGACTATACAAACTAATCCGTCAAAATGTTATTTGATTTCAGACCCACATTTCGTCAATCCGGAATATGTAAACAAAGTTGCTAAGGCAAATCTTGCAAATTGCTTCCTCATATATGTATTTGAAACATTTTTCATAAACTTCTATGGAAAAGTAAGGTGTTGTATTTGGAATTACACATTAAGGTAGTTCTGTCGTGAATGCAATCCAAACTCATATGCATGAATTTTTGACATGTTGTAATTTAGCTATTCAATGTTACTTGCACAAAATCTTGAAGGCTTTTACCGAGTTTTTGACTGAACAATTAAAACTTGAAAATCGATCTTTTTACACGGCGCTTATGGGAGGGCTGGAAAAATTGATCTTTAAATCGAAAATTAACATACTTAGATCAAAGATAGAGAAGAAATAAAAGGTACTACGGATTCGCAATTCATTCAGGAATTGATGCATCATGAAAAAAGGTGAAGTCTCCGGAATAATGTTTAATTGAACCAAGGTCAAAGTGCATTTAACATTTAACGAAGCCAAATTGTGTGTACGAGTGTCAGTTGTCTCCGAATTAAACTGGTGAAACAATGTTACGATAAACCCGTCTTCACAAATCTGCTCGTCGGTTTAATATTTCTGGCTCAAAATATTATTTTACTAAACCCATTTAGAGTCTATTTGCAGCCAACGGATTTATGCATATGACGTATATTTCACGAAATTGACTATACAAACTAATCCGTCAAAATGTTATTTGATTTCAGACCCACATTTCGTCAATCCGGAATATGTAAACAAAGTTGCTAAGGCAAATCTTGCAAATTGCTTCCTCATATATGTATTTGAAACATTTTTCATAAACTTCTATGGAAAAGTAAGGTGTTCTATTTGGAATTACACATTAAGGGGAGAAAACTCTTTAGACGCCCGAAAATTAGTCATTTTGTACGAATTTTTTTAAATGTGTTAAAATAATCTTATGCTTCTGAAACTTTGACCTTATTTTATTAGATCTTTTAACATTTGAAAAACATTTTTCTTTTTTTACAACACAAAATGGTGGCGTTGTTCCGCGATTATACCAAAACTACATTTTCAAAAACTGCTCGTGCTGCAGCTTAAAAAGTTATCGACCGATCTAGCTGAAATTTTGGGAGGTTTCTGTCTATATCATTAACGGAAGGATATACCTACAGCTTTAAGGATATTGCTTCAATACATTATTTTTTGAGGTGACAATTGTCGAAAAAAATAGCCGAAAATTGGAGCTTTTCATTCAAAAGCCTATTTGTTATTTAATGTTATACTTTTTAAATAATTTTATAGGTTTATCCTTCTCCTACAATTGTTAGTAAACGAAAAAAAAATTTTTTTCTGATTCAGATCACTCGAAAAAATACTGTAAATGCAGCAGTTTTCGATGCCGCCGAAAAGCAGGCAGAAAGAAGAATTCATAACGTCGCCATTTTGTGTTGTAAAAAAAAAATAAAAATATTTTTCAAATGTTAAAAGATCTAATAAAATAAGGTTAAAGTTCCGGAATGATAAGATTACTTCATCACCTTTAAAAAAATTCGTACAAAATGACCAATTTTCGCGCGTCTAAAGGTGTTTCTCCCCTTAAGGGGAATCAGTCACATTAAAAAGTCATAAGAAATCAAAATTTATCGATGATATACTGGTTTTGAAAAATCTTACATTTTATTTTCATCAAATTTCGTCTTCGTATTAAGCACTATGTGTTTTCAATTTTGTAAAGCGTTTTTGTAAAATGTATATGAAAGAATACTGGACTGTATATGTCATTAAAATTTCAGCTGATTGGAAAAACCTCGAATTGTTTTTTTAGATCTTATGAAATTAAGGATTTCTCTGTAAGGAATTGGAAAATATATGTTTTCTTCATAATGAAAATTATTTTAAGTGAAGAGTAGAACAGATTTATTTTTTTATTTCTCGAGCTACACTTGAACGATCTGAAATAATTACAAAAGAATGGATTATCGTATTTTGTCTATTTTTGGAAGTGTCCTGAATTCGGCTAATTTATTCGTCGAAAATAGCGGATAATAATTATACAAATTTATTTCGATGTTTTTTTATTTTTGTAAAAAGTAGAATATTTACCATTTTTTTAAATATCGTTTTTTCTATGTACAGGTAATCGATAAGACCATCATCTATATTCTGTAGCACTATCTTAACGATTATAAAATCAACTTGAGAACTGCACCAAAAATAGTTGTGCAATCTAAAATCCCTCAAGGTTGTTATTAATTCTCGAGGCAAGAAAACATTAGATCAGAATAGAACAAATATACGTGAGATCGATATTGAATACTTGATTTTAATTATTCCACTTTTAACAAAAAGCTTTGATCCAAAAATATTCACAGTATCTTTTTGTTTATTTGTAACCAACTTTGTGGTTAATTTATAGTGTTTGTAAAAAAGTACAATATTTACTATTTATTTTTTAAAAAAAATTTCACTTTTGAATTGCACCAAAAATAATTGTGAAATTTAAGATCCCTCGAGGTTGTAATTAATTCTCGACGCAGCAAACATTCCATCAAAATAGAACAAAAATATACGTGATACCGATATTGAACTGTAATAAAATGCACAATAAATACTTAATTTTAATTATTCCATTTTTACTAATAAGTTATTGTCCAAAAATATCCACAGAATCTTTTTGTTCATTTGGCAACCAATTTTGGTTACTTTACAGTTTGTGTAAAAAAAGTACAATATTTACTATTTATTTAAATTTTGTTTTTTTCACTCGAGAAATGAACTAAAAATAGTTGTGCAATCTAATATCCCGCGGGGTTGTAATTAATTCTCGATGCAGCAAACATTCCATCAAAATAGAACAAAAATATACGTGATACCGATATTGAACTGTAATAAAATGCACAATAAATACTTAATTTTAATTATTCCATTTTTACTAATAAGTTATTGTCCAAAAATATCCACAGAATCTTTTTGTTCATTTGGCAACCAATTTTTGGTTACTTTTCAGGTTGTGTAAAAAAAGTACAATATTTACTATTTACTTAAATTTCGTTTTTTTCACTTGAGAAATGCACCAAAAATAGTTGTGCAATCTAATATCCCTCGGGGTTGTAATTAATTCTCGATGCAGCAAACATTCCATCAGAATAGAACAGAAATATACGTGATACCGATATTGAACTGTAATAAAATGCACAATAAATACTTAATTTTAATTATTCCATTTTTACTAATAAGTTATTGTCCAAAAATATCCACAGAATCTTTTTGTTCATTTGACAATCAATTTTTTGTTACTTTACACTTCGTGTAAAAAAGTACAATATTTACTATTTATTTAAATTTTGTTTTTTTTTCACTCGAGAAATGCACCAAAACTAGTTGTGCAATCTAGCATCCTGCGGGGTTGTAATTAATTCTCGATGCAGCAAACATTCCATCAAAATAGAACAGAAATATTCGTGACACCGATATTGAACTGTAATGAAATGCACAATAAATACTTAATTTTAATTATTCCATTTTTACTAATAAGTTATTGTCCAAAAATATCCACAGAATCTTTTTGTTAATTTGGCAACCAATTTTTGGTTACTTTTCAGTTTGTGTAAAAAAAGTACAATATTTACTATTTACTTAAATTTCGTTTTTTTCACTTGAGAAATGCACCAAAAATAGTTGTGCAATCTAATATCCCTCGGGGTTGTAATTAATTCTCGATGCAGCAAACATTCCATCAGAATAGAACAAAAATATACGTGATACCGATATTGAACTGTAATAAAATGCACAATAAATACTTAATTTTAATTATTTCATTTTTATCAAAAAATGTTTGTCCAAAAATATTCACAGAATCTTTTTGTTCATTTGGCAATCAATTTTTTTATAAAAGTAAAAGTAAATGTAAAAATAAAAAAAGTACAATATTTACTATTTATTTAAATTTCGTTTTTATCACTTGAGAAATGCACTAAAAATAGTTGTGCGATCTAATATCCCTCGGGGTTGTAATTAATTCTCGATGCAGCAAACATTACATCAGAATAGAACAAAAATATACGTGATACCGATATTGAACTGGAATAAAATGCACAATAAATACTTAATTTTAATTATTTCATTTTTATCAAAAAATTTTTGTCCAAAAATATTCACAGAATCTTTTTGTTCATTTGGCAATCAATTTTTTAATAAAAGTAAAAGTAAAAGTAAACAAGGATGCAAAGTAGAACCTTACACATTGCTTCCTCATTATTTTTCGCTTCTTACAAAGCTGCCTCTATGTGGAAGTATGATATTCAATTTTTGGCTTCCTCATAGAGGAAGCTTCGTAAAACGCGAAAAATAATGAGGAAGCAATGTGCAAGGTTCTACTTTGCATCCTTGTTTTAATTAGATAAATATACATGTTGTGGATTCGCTTTTTCTATTTCGTTATTACGTTATTTCGTGATTATTAGAGCGTTTCCGAAAGTGAATGTGATAATGTATATTTTAAAAAATAACTCAACATTCCATAAAATCAAAAATTTCATACCGTTCGTCACTAAATTATACATATATAATGGCTGAATATTGTTTCATTTATATACAAAATTTGAGCTCGCTATCTTAAGTTTTGCAAAAGTTATAATAGAGCGATAATGTCAATTTTTTGAAAAATTCAAAACATCATAAAATTTTAACGGTTCAACCGATCTTAACCAAATTCAATAGCGATCACCGGCATATGAAAGCTCAAATTCATACCAATTTTAAGATCAATATCTCGAAAATTGAAAGAGTTATCGCGTAAACAGACATTTTTCAAAAAATTAAAAAACGCGTAATAAATTAACGATGAAGTGGATTTTAACAAAAATCTGTATGAACGATGAGGCTTGATCCCTCTATCTATGGTCCAAATTTCAGCTTGATAACTCAAGGCATTCCCGAGTTATAAAGGTTTACATTTTTCGATCGTGTAACATACACATACACACACACACATACAGACATTTTTTCTAAATCACTTTTCTCGACGTTTTGGCCCATTCTGAGTGTACTGACATGAAAATCTCGAAAAAAAAAATTTCATGAAAACAAAGCTTCCTCTATGAGAAAGCAAAATAAAAAAGTACAATATTTACTATTTATTTAAATTTCGTTTTTATCACTTGAGAAATGCACTAAAAATAGTTGTGCGATCTAATATCCCTCGGGGTTGTAATTAATTCTCGATGCAGCAAACATTACATCAGAATAGAACAAATATACGTGAGATCGATATTGAACTTTAGCTGACAGTAGAAACGTATCGAGCCGTCGTAACCGCGAAGGATACGAAATAGCGATAATCAATATGGAGGGTGAGCGTAATTGATACGAGCCGCATACGGAACCAGCATTTAATAAGCATCGGTATAAATGAGACGGTCCCTCTCGAAGCACGAGATAAGGTCGATCAATTCTCGGTTTCTGGCACATACTGCGCTCCTCTTATCCGTTCAGCTACATGCAAACTCTATAATCGTATAAACGATCCGCGCGCCTCTCGATTTTCACGCACCAACCGGCAGAGCATTTAACAAGGAATTTAATTTCATCCACTTTACCTATTTACCGGATTGAAATTAGAATTCGCTGGGTCCCAACCGTGTTTAACTATCGACATACTGCCGCATCTGTCACGTCGCGAACGCCTCCCGTAAGCGACTCGCGATGTGGCATACAATATATCTCGAATCCACGATGTACTTCCTATTTCCGAAGCTTCCTTCAGTTCTCATGTTTTCGACACTTTTTGTACATTTTTTG
>OZ019969.1:1067500-1082500 GCA_963970395.1 Ephialtes manifestator | reverse complement strand
TTTGGCACAACTGATATTTAGAAACCGCAACTGAATTTCATTTTACAATATTAATACATTTTTTTAATTTCTCATTATTAATCAATTAATAATAACTTCTCATAATGAAAAAATAAATTCTATACTGTGAGAAATTGAGATGGTCCTGGTATTTATTCAGTGATAATTATATTTTATTAGTCCATGTGACTATTTTCGTAGTTAAAAAAAAATAATTCCCCCTTTTTCAGAAATTTCCACACGAATAATTTTTTTTAATACCGTAAGCTCGATCCGTACCACTCTGATGATTTTTTTGCAATATCTACAGTCATGCAAGAATACTCTGTAATTTTATTAGCCAAAAAAAAGTAACCTTTATTTTATCAAAAAAATAATAATGCCCCCGTTTTTCGGAACTTTCACACAAATGCATTTTTTAATACCAGAAGATCGATCGGTGCCACTCTGGCGATTTTTTTGTGATATCAACAGTCATGTAGCGATACTCTGTAATTTTTTCAGTAAAAAAACATATCCTTTTTTTAATTAAAAAATAATTCCTCCATTTTTCGGAAAAAAAATCATACTCACAGGAACGTGACAATTATTTGGAATATTCCGCTCGAAAGCTAACAATAAACGACAACTTTTATGTGCAGACATTTTTTTTTCAGTAACTTCAAAATTCTGAGATATTTGCACTTGAATAAAAAAAGCCATTTTCTGAAAAATTATTTTTAAAAATCTGAAAAATTCACATAGAGTGTCTTTTAGTGGTACATTCATATAATCAATTACAGGGCAAATCGGAGAGGGTCGAAAAAAAATTGGCTGAATTGACAGAGAATGCTTCATATATAATTTAAAAATGATTAAAATACATTAATTATGCTTTTTAATAATTGACACATTTCACTGCTTTGATAAAATGATAATTTAATTAGTATAGAAAACGCAGAAGGAAATTGGCACGAACATCATTAGATATATAATTTGAAAATAATTAAAATATATTAAATATGCTTTTTAATAATTGAAGCTTTTTACTGCTTTGATAAAATGATAGTTTAATTAGTAAAGAAAACGCAGAAGGAAATTGCCACGAACATCATTAGATATATAATTTGAAAATAATTAAAATATATTAAATATGCTTTTTAATAATTGAGGCTTTTTACTGCTTTGATAAAATGATAGTTTAATTAGTACAGAAAACGCAGAAGGAAATTGCCACGAACATCATTAGATATATAATTTGAAAATAATGAAAATATATTAAATATGCTTTTTAATAATTGAGGCTTTTCACTGCTTTGATAAAATGATAATTTAATTAGTAAAGAAAATGCAGAAGGAAATTGGCACGAACATCATTAGATATAAAATTTGAAAATCATTAAAATATATTAAATATGCTTTTTAATAATTGAGGCTTTTCACTGCTTTGATAAAATGATAATTTAATTAGTATAGAAAACGCATAAGGAAATTGGCACGAACATCATTAGATATATAATTTGAAAATAATTAAAATATATTAAATATGCTTTTTAATAATTGAGGCTTTTCACTGCTTTGATAAAATGATAATTTAATTAGTATAGAAAACGCAGAAGGAAATTGGCACGAACATCATTAGATATATAATTTGAAAATAATTAAAATATATTAAATATGCTTTTTAATAATTGAGGCTTTTCACTGCTTTGATAAAATGATAGTTTAATTAGTAAAGAAAACGCAGAAGGAAATTCGCACGGACATCATTAGATATATAATTTGAAAATAATTAAAATATATTAAATATGCTTTTTAATAATTGACGCTTTTCACTGCTTTAATCAGTAAAGAAAACGCAGAAGGAAATTGGCACGAACATCATTAGATCATTAAAATATATTAAATATGCGTTTTTATAATTGAGGCTTTTTACTGTTTTGATAAAATGATAGTTTAATTAGTAAAGAAAGCTCAGAAGGAAATTGGCACGTCACTCAAACTATTTTTGAGCTTTCTTCTCCATTTCTTAAAACGCTCTTTAAGAGGGGGGATAAGGATCGCATGTTAAAGTGAGGCAGGCCTTCTTGAGGAGCGAAGAACAAAGGAAGAAGGAGGAGGGATAGGGTGGTCGGTGGCAGCTAAGTTCGCACCATTTTCCAGGTGAGAACGGCATCAAATCCGTTGAGCCGAAGCCTCACGCAACTCCTAGAAGGCAAATGGGATGGAAGACAGTGAGGAATTACAGTGCGAGGATCAACACGCACACCGGCCACCCAGAAGTACTATACCACTCTCGGAACTTGCCTCTTGTGCCTTCACGTACGTACACTTCTCATAATAAAAATGGATCAGCGTTGTACATCTTAGCAATTTAGATTAGAGGTCGCAAATATTCGCCTGCAACCCGAGAACTCTCAGTAATAATCGTATATATATTTATACAAACATATGTATAGGACATTCCATACCCAAGTGGGTATGGAATTCCACCCAAATTTAGCATGGTCGCGCAAAAAGTGTTCATAATTTTTTCAAAACTTGTTTAGAGTATCACGAACATCCATAAATTATTTCAGAATTTTAGCACCTATGGTTTGCCAAAATTTAATAACGTTTTTTTTATTTCATTTATTTTTTTTTTTTTTTGATCCGCTGTATATTCAGTTACCGATCGTACAAAAAAACATTTCATGTATACAATTTAAGTTTTTGCATGTAATTGTTTAATAAAAAAATTTCGTAGTTGCGCAAAAAAAAGTTTCTCCATTTTTTTGACAAAAAAAATTTCGGCAATTTTTTGACAAAATAAAGGAACCATTTTTTTTCGTTGAAACAGATCATTTCGATTTTTTTTTTTTTCAAAATTTTAAGGAATTTTCATTAATAAGCTTACAAACTATAGAAAAATTTGCGTGATGGCAAATTAATGGCCCACTTGGTATGGAATGACCCATATATCCTGACCAAGTCAGTAAGCGTTCAACCCTGACCCCTCCCAATTAACTCCATAACTTTTTATAATATTCTATATGCTCAAAACAGCACTTTTAATTTTTTTTAAGAATTTTTTTACTGAATCTTTTTTTTTCATGATTTTTTGTAAATAGAAATATTGCGTCTCAATTAAAAAATTTAATCAACTAATTATTTTCAAAAATTCTGTATTAGGTATATAAACACTTTTGAGTTACGGCTCAAATTGGACAAACGTTTGCGTCAATTATTTAAGCCATTTTTTTCGAAAAAAATTATTTTATAATTTTACTGAAGTTTTTTTATCGATATAAAAAAAATCATGTATTAAATAATGAGATGTTGAAAGAGAAAATAAAGTGGGACATTTTTAACTCTCAATTTGTAAATTTCTCAAACCCAACCAGCAACCAAATATTCTTGGCCATGATGAAACGTTGATTTACGTAAACAACGTAAAAATTTTCCTAATCTGGGTCATAGTTGAAAAATTTTGGTATCCAATCCAGAATTTTTGAGAATGATTTCAAATTTTTAAATTGGGGCGTGACATTTCAAAAGATGAATTCATGTCAAAAAAGTTTCAGTAAAAAAAATCGAAAAAAAATTAAAAGTGTTTTTTCGACCATAGAGAATAGTATAAAAATTTGTGGAGCAAACTGGAACAGGTCAGGGTCGAACGCTTACTGAATTGGCCAGGAATATCCCATATCCCATATATATGTGTATATATAAATACTAGGATTTTATTGTGGCTCGCGCGCTGCGTGCGCTCGCAATCCCCCCCGCAAGGGAGCCCACCCTTGTGGGACCTATGTTTTTCGACAAGGACTTAGAAAAATACTAGCTTGAAATTAAAATTTTTTTTTAAATTTTGAAATTATTTGAAATTTTGAAATATTCTGAAATTTTGAATTTTTTTGAAATTTTCTGAAATTTTGAAATATTCTGAAATTTTGAAATATTCTGAAATTTTGGAAATATTCTGAAATTTTGAAATTATTTGAAATTTTGAAATTATTTGAAATTTTGAAATTATTTGAAATTTTGAAATTATTTGAAATTTTGAAATTATTTGAAATTTTGAAATTATTTGAAATTTTGAAATTATTTGATATTTTGAAATTATTTGAAATTTTGAAATTTTGAAATATTCTGAAATTTTGAAATTATTTGAAATTTTGAAATTATTTGAAATTTTGAAATTATTTGAAATTTTGAAATACTCTGACATTTTGAAATATTCTGAAATTTTGAAATATTCTGAAATTTTGAAATATTCTGAAATTTTGAAATATTCTGAAATTTTGAAATATTGTGAAATTTTGAAATATTCTGAAATTTTGAAATATTCTGAAATTTTGAAATATTCTGAAATTTTGAAATATTCTGAAATTTTGAAATTATTTGAAATTTTGAAATATTCTGAAATTCTGAAATTATTTGAAATTTTGAAATATTCTGATATTTTGAAATTATTTGAAATTTTGAAATATTCTGAAATTTTGAAATATTCTGAAATTTTTTTATTTTCTGAAATTTTTAAATTTTGAAATTTTCTAAAATTTGAAATTTTCTGAAATTTGACATTTTCGAAATTTCAATCAACCCGATGAAGTTAGCCACTCCGTGCGGATTGCCGATTGACTAACCTACCGTCTTGTGCATGGCGGCGGCGAAATCGTTTTATAATATAGAGAGATATACAAATATATATCCGAGGTCGAGGATGAGAAAAGATAATAATAATAAGACGAGGATAAATAATCACTGGACAGAGAGGTTTGTGTTTCGTTGCATTGACGATAATTTACAGGGGAGCTTGAAATAGAAGGCGACTCCGCCCAGCCATACGAGGTGGAAGGGTGCCAGAGACGTGCCCTTATCCGGCGCACGTGTATAGCTTATACCACCTGAGCTGTATAGTATACGAGGTATCGGGTATTACGAGGCACGAAATTGCCAACAGCCTTGCCTTGCACTGTATAGGTGAGTCAGGTACTTGGCTATCTATTTGCTTCTCTCTCTCTCCCTTTCTCTTTATCTCCATCTCTATCTTTGTAGTACGAACGCTGACTTGTAAATTAAAACGACAAAAAACCATTGAGTTTTTCAATTTTCGTGTATTACAATAAGTCTAGTTTTTTTTACGAGGATTTTATAAGCGAACGGTGAGATGAAAAAAGAAATTCAAAATTTATGATCACGAGGGCGTAAAGTTTGACGGGCTTGAAATACTCGATTGGCTCGCTTGAAATACTCGATTGGCTCGCTCGAAACTTTCGAGATGATTCCGGCCAAGTTTTCTTTTCTCTGAAATTTCTCTGTTGTTCTCGGAAATTAAGTTTTCGATCAACTGGAAAATTATGCGATCTTTTTTTCGTACTTAACGAAACAAAGTGTGGTGGAAATATTAATATCCTTGCATTGAAAGAATTTGAAAGCAAAAAAAAATATATTATTTCATTATATCTTAATAAATTGATGGATAATAGAATTTAGGTTGCAATTTACATCTATATATTATATAAACGATGCGACAAATATTGTTTTAAAAAAGTCATAATTAAAACTATTGTAACGTTTTGTCAATAAATATATTTACTAATTTACTACTAAAAAAATAACAAAATATTTAAGAATTTCCTGAATAATATTGTAATTGTTAATGAACCTAATAAGGAGGAAATTTTTTTTTTATCTCGTGACATCTGAATGATCATTTTTGGCGTAATTCATAACGTATGTCAGATAAATTGATAATTCGATATTTCAAAATCAGATTTTTTTATGGAATTCGAATTCTAAGGCCGATTCTGGACATTTTTGTATAAAAGGCGTTAAATTCTGAACCAATTACTTTAGAAAATTTTAAATAAAGACTAAGATACGAAATAAACGAATTTTCGTAAAATTAGTACGATAATTTTCGCGTAATTCATACGCGCAAAAAAAACGTTCCAAATTTTTGAAAAATTGCAAAAAAATTGCTGCTGAAAAATTGCTCGTAAACAAAAAAATGCAAACTTAAAATTTCTTGCAAAAATATTAAGCCAAATACTTGGCGATAATCCTCTATCAGATAAATTGATAATTCGATATTTCAAAGTCAGATTTTTTAATGGAATTCGAATTCTAAAGCCGATTCTGGACTTTTTTGTATAAAAGGCGTTAATTCCTGAACCAATTACTCTAGAAAAACCAAAATAAAGACTAAGATACTAAATAAACGAATTTTCGTAAAATTAGTACAATAATTTTCGCGTAATTCATACGCGCAAAAAAAACGTTCCAAATTTTTGAAAAATTGCAAAAAAATTGCTGCTGAAAAATTGCTCGTAAACAAAAAAATGCAAACTTAAAATTTCTTGCAAAAATATTAAGCCAAATACTTGACGATAATTTTCGCGCAATTCATACGCACAAAAAAAACGTTCCTAATTTTTAAAAAGATGCAAAAAAATTGCTGCTGAAAAATTGCTCGTAAACAAAAAATTGCAAACTTAAAATTTCTTGCAAAAATATTAAGCCAAATACTTGGCGATAATCCTATGTCAGATAAATTGATAATTCGATACCTCAAAGTCAGATTTTTTATGGAATTCGAATTCTAAGGCTGATTGCGAACATTTTTGTACTAATTACTGTAGAAAAACGAAATAAAGACTAAAATACTAAATAAACGAATTTTCGTGAAACCTGAATGATAATTTTCACGTAATTCATACTCGCAAAAAAAATCGTTACAAATAAAAAAAAAGGTTGCAAAAAATTTGCTGCTACAAAATAGCTCGTAAACAAAAGATGTTAAACTTAAAATTTTGAAATTTTGAGAAATTTAAAATTTCAGAAAATTTCAAATTTCAGAAAATTTCAAAAATGACAAATTTCAGAAAAATTCAGAGAATTCTAAGGCTGATTGTGAACATTTTTGTACTAATTACTGTAGAAAAACGAAATAAAGACTAAAATACTAAATAAACGAATTTTCGTGAAACCTGAATGATAATTTTCACGTAATTCATACTCGCAAAAAAAAATCGTTACAAATAAAAAAAAGGTTGCAAAAAATTTGCTGCTAAAAAATAGCTCGTAAAAAAAAAATGTTAAACTTAAAATTTCTTGCAAAAATATTAAGCGAAATACTTGACGATAACAGAGTTGTAAATGCCTAATACTTATAGAAATAATGATTTTATAATAATAGCATGTAGCAATTGTAATACGATGATTAAACTTTGGAATGGCTGCAAAAATTATTATTTTTCAATAAAAATTCACGGTAATCCTTTTGAAAAATTGGAAAAAAATAAGTAATGCATTACTTATTTCTTCCTTTTTTTTCACTATTTCTTGCAATATTAAAGCAAATTTTTTTTTTTTTTTCAGCTATTAAAATTTGTACACTCTATTTTATAATCACTACATATTATTATTATGAAATCATAATCATAGAACAAATTGTACTGTAAACTATATCTCATGAATTAATGGGGATTTACAGCTCTGGACGATAATCCTATGTCAGATAAATTGATACTTCGATACCATAGAGTCAGATTTTCTATGGAATTCGAATTTTAAGGCCGATTGTGGAGATTTTTGTACAAAAGGCGTTAATTCCCGAAGCAATCGCTTTAGAGAGACGAAAATAAAGGCTCAGGCTTAAGGTACTAAATGAACGAATGTGCAAATCTCACATATGCAACGTACTACGTACGGAGATCTTTTTATAATATAGAGATTTGATTTTGTTAAAATTTTTTTGAAATTTTGAAATTTTCTGTAATTTTGAAATTATTTGAAATTTTGAAATTTTTTGAAA
Organism: Ephialtes manifestator; assembly: GCA_963970395.1. Lineage (NCBI taxonomy): Eukaryota > Metazoa > Arthropoda > Insecta > Hymenoptera > Ichneumonidae > Ephialtes > Ephialtes manifestator. The sequence goes on along the minus strand of OZ019969.1, from coordinate 1,074,720 downwards.
TTTTGAAATATTCTGAAATTTTGAAATATTCTGAAATTTTTTGAAATTTTGAAATATTCTGAAATTTTCTGAAATTTTGAAATTATTTGAAATTTTGAAATATTCTCAAATTTTGAAATTATTTGAAATTTTTAAATATTCTCAAATTTTGAAATTATTTGAAATTTTGAAATATTCTCAAATTTTGAAATTATTTGAAATTTTGAAATATTCTCAAATTTTAAAATTATTTGAAATTTTGAAATATTCTCAAATATTGAAATTATTTGAAATTTTAAATGCCTAATACTTATAGAAATAATGATTTTATAATAATAGCATGTAGCAATTGTAATACGATGATTAAACTTTGGAATGGCTGCAAAAATTATTATTTTTCAATAAAAATTCACGGTAATCCTTTTGAAAAATTGGAAAAAAATAAGTAATGCATTCCATATTTCTTCCATTTTTTTCACTATTTCTTGCAATATTAAAGCGAAAATTATTATTTTTTTCAGCTATTAAAATTTGTACACTCTATTTTATAATCACTACATATTATTATTATGAAATCATAATCATAGAACAAATTGTACTGTAAACTATATCTCATGAATTAATGGGGATTTACAGCTCTGGACGATAATCCTATGTCAGATAAATTGATACTTCGATACCATAGAGTCAGATTTTCTATGGAATTCGAATTCTAAGGCCGATTGTGGAGATTTTTGTACAAAAGGCGTTAATTCCCGAAGCAATCGCTTTAGAGAGACGAAAATAAAGGCTCAGGCTTAAGGTACTAAATGAACGAATGTGCAAATCTCACATATGCAACGTACTACGTACCTACGTAAAACACGTCAACCGACGTCATGTTAGTACTGGAGGTACGTGTATGCCCTGCCAGCAATAGCTGCGCTGGTCAGTCGCCTGAATTTTCGTGTCTCAGCCAGCTGACCGTGTTCATAAGTGCAAAAGCCGATAATCCCTGGCTCTCTCGTTTCCTCTTCCACTAGACTCAACACAGCGTTCAGTGCAGGTGCTTCTGTTAGCGAAGCTGATTTTCCTCGCTCTATAAACGAACAAACATACAGGAACTTGAAATAGCGATGAAAACCTATTGGTACTACTACGACACTTTTATTTTATTTTTTTTTCAAAAAACTCATTTGCATGTAAGCGTCAAGCCACTTTGAAGGTTTTATCAAGGAAACAAACAAAAAATTGTTCAAGAAAAAAGGCGGGAAATAGGCGAAAATTCAAAACTTTTTTTTTTCAATTCGTAACTATTATATGGAAATAATTACAAATCGAACGGTCTGGGAAATACATTTTCAAGATTTGTTTCTGAGGAAAACAAGTCGTGGATTAAAATTTGCCGGAATGATCGTTGCGATAATTAAAATCCAGTAAAATAAATGTGAGAACGATACTCAAGACCAAAATTCAATATCTTGGAGAAAAAAAATTTAGGTTGGAATTTCCGACCGGAAGTCGGATCTGTGAATGCTGGAAAAGCCACTTTTTTTAAATCATGGTAAAAAGGATTTTAACCGGTATTTTCTAGGATAGATTACGCGACTTGAGAACGATAGTAAAGGCCAAAATTCGATGTTTTAAAGTAAACAAAAATTTAGCTCAGATTTTCCGAATTCTTTATCGAAAGTCACATTCAACTTGTGGCCATTTTGCCATTTGTAGCAACCTGCTATTTCGTTCTCTTTTTTTCCATTTCCTTCTATTTCTTTACTTAAAAGGATGCAAAGAAGAACCTTGCACATTGCTTCCTCATTATTTTTCGCTTCTTACAAAACTACCTATATTAGGAAGTATGTTATTCAATTTTTGGCTTCCTCATAGAGGAAGCTTTGTAAAACGCGAAAAATAATGAGGAAGCAATGTGCAAGGTTCTACTTTGCATCCTTGTTTTAATTAGATAAATATACATGTTGTGGATTCGCTTTTTCCATTTCGTTATTACGTTATTTCGTGATTATTAGAGCGTTTCCGAAAGTGAATGTGATAATGTATATTTTTGAAAATAATTCAACATTCCATAAAATCAAAAATTTCATACCGTTCGTCACTAAATTATACATATATAATGGCTGAATATTGTTTTGATTTATATACAAAATTTGAGCTCGCTATCTTAAGTTTTGCAAAAGTTACAATATAGCGATAATGTCAATTTTTTGAAAAATTCAAAACATCATAAAATTTTAACGGTTCAACCGATCTTAATCAAATTCAATAGCGATCACCGGCGTATGAAAGCTCACATTCATACCAATTTTAAGATCAATATCTCGAAAATTGAAAGAGTTATCGCGTAAACAGACATTTTTCAAAAAATTAAAAAACGCGTAATAATTTAACGATGAAGTGGAATTTAACAAAAATCTGTATGGACGATGAGGCTTGATCCCTCTATCTATGGTCCAAATTTCAGCTTGATATCTCAAGGCATTCCCGAGTTATAAAGGTTTTCATTTTTCGATCGTGTAACATACACACATACACACACACACACACACACACACACACACACACACACATACAGACATTTTTTCTAAACCACTTTTCTCGACGTTTTGGCCCATTCTGTGTACTGACATGAAAATCTCGAAAAAAAAATTTTTCATGAAAACAAAGCTTCCTCTATGAGGAAGCAAAAATATCTTATTTCGAATATATTGAGCAGACCAAATACACGGAAAGAAATGTTTGGTTGTGGCAACTACGTTTTCGATTTGCTGTACACTGGTCTAAAAATTAGTTGCCTCAACCATATCGAATTGTAACCTCAACTATTCACGATTAGTAGTTCACGAATCGTCGGTATTACTATTCGAATCGTCGGTATTATCATTCGAATCGTTGGTATTACCATTTGAGTTGTAATGGAAATTGAATGATCGATTGGTTGTGTCAACTCATTTCTTGGTTATGGCAACTAATCTTTTTTTTCCGTGTACCATTCGTCAACTTACATCGACCAATCACACTGTTAAAATATCTTACATCCGAAAAAAATGCAAAAACAACCAAAACGTCTAAAAAAACATATTTAAAAAAAAAGAACTCGCATACCCCCGACATAAATTTATCAACGTCTCAATAATAAAACCATGCATAAACCTCTAAAAACGCGTGTAATAAGTTTAAACCGAAAAAATATTATTTCATACCCCAACACTGCTAATATCCTTTAAAAAAAATGCAAGAACGCGTATTTCTCAAGCCGCAATTAACAACCCAGTCCATTAAAAAATTACCACCACAAAAAAAAAAAAAAATCACAAAATCGTTCGAAAAATCTTGGAAAAGGGTAAATCGCTCGGTGTTTGAGACGTAAAACGTTGAAGAAAAAATCCGTCACACTCCGCTTTTCTTTTTTTTTATACCGTTTGCTACGATCCAATAAAGTACCTCGTGTACTTTTCACCGTGCTGCGAACATTTTTCTCGAAGCAAGCAAACAGTATGTAGATGCCAGCGCAAAGAAGAAGAAGACTCGGTGGCAGGAGGCGTACGTAAAGGTACTCAGTGTACGTACATACATATATATATACATACATACATACATACATATATATATATATATATATATATATACATCTATTCGTGTAATACGTTCAAGTCCTCTCAGTTCTCACTGGAGAGAGAGAATATCGATTCGATACCGGGAGCTAATATATTCTCATAAAAAGACCTATGTCTGGATATTGTCACGGCCGGGTATCCCATTTACCCCCCCCCCCCCCCCCCCATCCCACTATACTCCCACCTAACGTACGTGAACGGATCCGCTTTCGGTCGCGGTAGAAACAGAAAGAGAGAAGAGAGTGAGAGCTAGGCTGTTACGCGTCGACCCTCGTAAGGGCGTTACCCAACCCGGCACATAAAATCAGTGCCGGTGCTCCTACCGTCGCTACCAAATACTGCAAGCTCCTTTTCTCTCTATATCTGTATATGTATATATATGGTGGATTCTTCGAATTAGTTTGCTCCGCAACGAGAAACCGCGAGAGAGAGAAACACGAAGAGGTCTTTTTCTCTTTTTCTCTCTTTCCCTTTTCCTTTCGCTCTTCAGCGTACGTACGGATACCTTTATCTGATTTCGGTTCTCGTTTCGGAGATTCTGTACCAGCGCCCACGTTTCACACCACCGTATCTTTTGTTCAACATCTCAATCAGCATAACTGCCGCATACGCGATGGTCTGATTTTTTTTCTTTTTTTTTCTTTTTTGTGGCTTTGAAAATTCTATTTGTTAATGCAAGTCGATGTACAAAGATCGACGTTTGCAGTTTCTGTGAGGATTCATGTCCAGATTTTTAAGCGAAATTTATGTTCTGTAGCTATTTTAGGAATTTGAGACTAGAGAAACTGACATGATAAAATCTCATGCAGAAATTTCGGTAGGGATCCAGCTGGATCCTGCCTAGTATTCCCATCTTCCGGCCGGATTCCAGTCGGTCATCGGATCGGATTCCAGACGTGGGATTTTTACGCGCGGGAACTGGATTTCGATCGGGATCTCGAACTGGGATCCGATCCCATGGCTGACTGGATTCCAGCCGTTAGATGGGCATACTAGGCTGGATCTACCTGGATTCTTGTCGAAAGATGGGAATACCAAGCTGATTCCAGCTGGAACCCTGTCGAAATTTCTGCATGGGGCTGGTTGGAATTAATTTAAATAAGTGAATGCATAAATTACATAAGTATGTGTAACTTTATTCTAAATTCCAATTATAACAAAAACTGTAATAAAATCTGCAATAATCCCGTGAAGAAAAATATTAGGGTTGCCCTAAGATAACTTAGGGCCCTATCGGGCTTTAATGTGGACACCATAAAAGGGAGTTCCATATCACTCCCAATTCGGGACCTACTAAGGAAACTGTAGGGTTTCATGCTGATATTTAATGGGGCTATATTAGGGCAATTAATTAAGGGCCCAGTCAGGCTTAGTCATGGCACCAAATAAACAAATCAATGATAATTTTGCCAGATAAGGGTGTCCTTAGGCAATTCTAGGTTTCCATGTCAAAGTTTAATAAGGGCTTGATAGGGTAATCACTTAAGGGCCCAGTCAGGCGTAATCTTGGCACCAAGTAAACAAATCAATATTAATTTTGCCACCTAAGCGTCTCATAAGGCACTTCTAGATTTCCATGGCGAAGTTCAATAAGGGCTTGATAGGGTAATTACTTAAGGGCCCAGTCAGGCTTCATCATGATACCAAGTAAACTAATTAATCATAAATTCACCAAATAAGGATCTCATAAGGCCATGTTGAAGTTTAACAAGGCCTTGATAAGTAACTTAGGGCCCTATCGGGATTTAATGTGGACACCATAAAAGGGAGTTCCATATCATTCCCAATTCGGGACCTACTAAGGAAACTGTAGGGTTTCATGCTGATATGTAATGGCCCTATATTAGGGCAATTAATTAAGGGCCCAGTCAGGCTTAGTCATGGCACCAAATTAAAAAATCAATGATAATTTTGCCAGATAAGGGTCTCCTTAGGCAATTCTAGGATATCACTCCCAATTCGGGACCTACTAAGGAAACTGTAGGGTTTCATGCTGATATTTAATGGGGCTATATTAGGGCAATTAATTAAGGGCCCAGTCAGGGTTAGTCATGGCACCAAATAAACAAATCAATGATAATTTTGCCAGATAAGGGTCTCCTTAGGCAATTCTAGATTTCCATGTCGAAGTTTAATAAGGGCTTGATAGGGTAATCATTTAAGGGCCCAGTCAGGCGTAATCTTGGCACCAATTAAACAAATCAATATTAATTTTGCCACCTAAGGGTCTCATAAGACACTTCTAGGTTTCCATGGCGAAGTTCAATAAGGGCTTGATAGGGTAATTACTTAAGGGCCCAGTCAGGCTTCATCATGATACCAAGTAAACTAATTAATCATAAATTTGCCAAATAAGGATCTCATACGGCCATGTTGAAGTTTAACAAGGCCTTGATAAGTAACTTAGGGCCCTATCGGGATTTAATGTGGACACCATAAAAGGGAGTTCCATATCACTCCCAATTCGGGACCTACTAAGGAAACTGTAGGGTTTCATGCTGATATTTAATGGCCCTATATTAGGGCAATTAATTAAGGGCCCAGTCAGGCTTAGTCATGGCACCAAATTAAAAAATCAATGATAATTTTGCCAGATAAGGGTCTCCTTAGGCAATTCTAGGATATCACTCCCAATTCGGGACCTACTAAGGAAACTGTAGGGTTTCATGCTGATATTTAATGGGGCTATATTAGGGCAATTAATTAAGGGCCCAGTCAGGCTTAGTCATGGCACCAAATAAACAAATCAATGATAATTTTGCCAGATAAGGGTGTCCTTAGGCAATTCTAGGTTTCCATGTCAAAGTTTAATAAGGGCTTGATAGGGTAATCACTTAAGGGCCCAGTCAGGCGTAATCTTGGCACCAAGTAAACAAATCAATATTAATTTTCCCACCTAAGCGTCTCATAAGGCACTTCTAGGTTTCCATGGCGAAGTTCAATAAGGGCTTGATAGGGTAATTACTTAAGGGCCCAGCCAGGCTTCATCATCATACCAAGTAAACTAATTAATCATAAATTTACCAAATACGGATCTCATAAGGCCATGTTGAAGTTTAACAAGGCCTTGATAAGTTAATTAATTAAAGGCCCAGTCAGGCTTAACCATGGCATAAAGTAAACAAATCAATAATAAATTTGCCAGATGAGGATTTTATATGGCAATCCGAGGTTTCCATGGCAAAATTTTAGTTTTTATGCATAAACCGGTATCCTAAATTTAATATACAAGTGCGATGTAAAATTAATGTATGGTATAGTAATTTCAATAATTTACTTTAATTTTACTGTAAAAGTAGATTAATTTTATTACTTTTTATTAAATTTGCTGTAAAAGTCCATTAATTTTATATCAGAAATGGACGTTGAATTTAATTGATGAGTTTATGCATAAAAACTTACAATCTCAAATAACCTTGCGAAAATATATGACAAATATATGACGAAGATTTTAGGAAAAAACTTGAATTTGTTGCCAAAATGTAAATTTTTTTTTCTAAGTTTTTAAAATTCTACCCATTGAAATATTTTTCTTCAAAATATTGATTATCCTTCACGATAATTATTCATTATCACGCTGTATATTTCGCTATAGCCGTTTCAAACCTTTTTACGGTGATTAGTAAAAAA
>OZ019969.1:1042500-1062500 GCA_963970395.1 Ephialtes manifestator | reverse complement strand
AAGGCTTTCCATGATTTTTTTAATGACGTAAAAAGAAAAATAACAGGTAATGAATTGAATAATTCCTTCCATGTTTACAGTTTTCAGTTATTATTCCATAAATCATTTGATATTGATGTTTATCACAAAAATTCTACTATATTTATAGAAAAATTTACGAAGGTTTTATTAAAAAAAAAGGTTTTCCATGATTTTTTTAATGACGTAAAAATAAAAATAACAGGTAATGGGAATAATATGATTTTATTATTTTGACTTTCGCGATATTTTTTAACAAACTTTTATGGAATTTCAGCGATTATAATGCAATATGTAAACTTTTGATCAACCGTAAAAAAACATTAACTTTTAATAAAATTTCATGTGAATGTTTGTGAAAAAAAATGGAAAAACATAATTAATGCGTCAAGATTGTAATATATATTTTACTTAATATTTTGCAATTACTAAAATATTTACGCTCAATTTTATAATCGCCACAGGTTATTATTTTGAAATCATAATTACAGAATAAACTGTAAACTGTTTATGTTTAATTAATTTGTCTAAAGTATTATAATAAAAAATGTAAATAAATGCTATTAAAATATGACGAATGATGAGCTCATCAAAAAGACTCGAGCATCGATGCAAACATCTGTAAACAGTTTCATTTTGCTTACATTAGAAATTTACATGAATTTGCTCGACGAATCTCACAAATCCTCTTACAAGTGGAGTATCAAAAGATGTTTGCAGCTGCTCTTTATGCACAGATACGTTGAGAAACGAGACGGGAATGATTAAACCGTCGTGGTGAGAGGAAGAGTACAGAAGCGTCGCCAAGTGTAAACTATGAAGTGCGAAAAGTGTTCGCAAGAAGGTAAATTGCGAGACGGTAATCGGACCTAAGCTGAACTAACCAAGTCCCGTACTCTCGCTTTTCTCACTGTTTCACCTCCGTTCTTTTATCATTCTACCGCAACTCACTGGGGCGCGCGCACTTTCTACCATCGCAATACCCTTTCGTTCTTTGCTTTCAGCTTTTACCCGCGGAAACCTCGTCGTGTCTTTGCCATCCTCTTTGCATTGTCCCGTTGTCGTCATCGTCGTCGTCGTTGTCGTTGCTGGGTTTCCATCACTTGAGCTGGCGTAATGTCGAAAGTAGGCGCTCTAACAGATCTATTTACAAGTACAAGTGTTCTAAACACCGAGAAAGAGAAAAAGGTACACAATCTCTCACATAGTAGGAAATTTAATTAACAAAAAACTCTGAGGTTATTGCATTAAGATTAACTTATTCGCATATAAATATAAAATTCAGATTTTTTTTTTATTGGAATTGTTTTTCGAAATGGAAATTCAGCTTGTGGTTATTTTGCCATTTCGTTTTGAATTTTTTTACAATTTTTTCTATTTGTTTATTTACTTAAAAAATAATTTTTGTTTGTCATTTCACAATTTCTGTAAGAAAAAGGTACACAATTTCTCACATAGTAGGAAATTTAATTAACAAAAAACTCTGAGGTTATTGCATTAAGATTAACTTATTCGCATATAAATATAAAATTCAGATTTTTTTTTTTGTTGGAATTGTTTTTCGAAATGGAAATTCAGCTTGTGGTTATTTTGCCATTTCGTTTTGAATTTTTTTACAATTTTTTCTATTTGTTTATTTACTTAAAAAATAATTTTTGTTTGTCATTTCACAATTTCTGTAAGAAAAAGGTACACAATTTCTCACATAGTAGGAAATTTAATTAACAAAAAACTCTGAGGTTATTGCATTAAGATTAACTTATTCGCATATAAATATAAAATTCAGATTTTTTTTTTTGTTGGAATTGTTTTTCGAAATGGAAATTCAGCTTGTGGTTATTTTGCCATTTCGTTTTGAATTTTTTTACAATTTTTTTTCTATTTGTTTATTTACTTAAAAAATAATTTTTGTTTGTCATTTCACAATTTCTGTAAGAAAAAGGTACACAATTTCTCACATAGTAGGAAATTCAATTAACAAAAAACTCTGAGGTTATTGCATTAAGATTAACTTATTCGCATATAAATATAAAATTCAGATTTTTTTTTTGTTGGAATTGTTTTTCGAAATGGAAATTCAGCTTGTGGTTATTTTGCCATTTCGTTTTGAATTTTTTTACAATTTTTTCTATTTGTTTATTTACTTAAAAAATAATTTTTGTTTGTCATTTCACAATTTCTGTAAGAAAAAGGTACACAATTTCTCACATAGTAGGAAATTTAATTAACAAAAAACTCTGAGGTTATTGCATTAAGATTAACTTATTCGCATATAAATATAAAATTCAGATTTTTTTTTTTGTTGGAATTGTTTTTCGAAATGGAAATTCAGCTTGTGGTTATTTTGCCATTTCGTTTTGAATTTTTTTACAATTTTTTCTATTTGTTTATTTACTTAAAAAATAATTTTTGTTTGTCATTTCACAATTTCTGTAAGAAAAAGGTACACAATTTCTCACATAGTAGGAAATTTAATTAACAAAAAACTCTGAGGTTATTGCATTAAGATTAACTTATTCGCATATAAATATAAAATTCAGATTTTTTTTTTGTTGGAATTGTTTTTCGAAATGGAAATTCAGCTTGTGGTTATTTTGCCATTTCGTTTTGAATTTTTTTACAATTTTTTCTATTTGTTTATTTACTTAAAAAATAATTTTTGTTTGTCATTTCACAATTTCTGTAAGAAAAAGGTACACAATTTCTCACATAGTAGGAAATTTAATTAACAAAAAACTCTGAGGCTATTGCATTAAGATTAACTTATTCGCATATAAATATAAAATTCAGATTTTTTTTTGTTGGAATTGTTTTTCGAAATGGAAATTCAGCTTGTGGTTATTTTGCCATTTCGTTTTGAATTTTTTTACAATTTTTTCTATTTGTTTATTTACTTAAAAAATAATTTTTGTTTGTCATTTCACAATTTCTGTAAGAAAAAGGTACACAATTTCTCACATAGTAGGAAATTTAATTAACAAAAAACTCTGAGGTTATTGCATTAAGATTAACTTATTCGCATATAAATATAAAATTCAGATTTTTTTTTTTTTTGTTGGAATTGTTTTTCGAAATGGAAATTCAGCTTGTGGTTATTTTGCCATCTCGTTTTGAATTTTTTTACAATTTTTTCTATTTGTTTATTTACTTAAAAAATAATTTTTGTTTGTCATTTCACAATTTCTGTAAGAAAAAGGTACACAATTTCTCACATAGTAGGAAATTTAATTAACAAAAAACTCTGAGGTTATTGCATTAAGATTAACTTATTCGCATATAAATATAAAATTCAGATTTTTTTTTTGTTGGAATTGTTTTTCGAAATGGAGATTCAGCTTGTGGTTATTTTGCCATTTCATTTTGAATTTTTTTACAATTTTTTTCTATTTGTTTATTTACTTAAAAAATAATTTTTGTTTGTCATTTCACAATTTCTGTAAGAAAAAGGTACACAATTTCTCACGTAGTAGGAAATTTAATTAACAAAAAACTCTGAGGTTATTGCATTAAGATTAACTTATTCGCATATAAATAGAAAATTCAGTTCTTTTTTTTTTTTTTTTTGCTGGAATTGTTTATCGAAATGGAAATTCAGCTTGTGGCCATTTTGTCATATGTGGCGACCTGCTATTTTTTTTCAATTTTTTACAGTTTGTTCTATTTATTTATTTACTTAAAAAATAATTTAAAATAATTTTTTTTATTGTCATTCCACCATTTCTGTAAAAAAATGTTTTCTATAAATATTCATTGAAAAATATATATTACCTATTATTTGGCTTTCATGTAGGATTTTACAACGTTTCTATGTGAGAAAATATTTGGACGTAATGTCGAAAATGGACGCGTTAACAGATCTATTTACAAGTACAAGTGTCTTAAACACCGAGAAAGCGAAAAAGGTACACAATTTCTCACATAGTAGGAAATTTAATTAACAAAAAATGCTGAGGTTATTGCATTAAGATTAACTTATTCGCATATAAACATAAAATTCAGATTTTTATATTGTTGCTGGAATTGTTTATCAAAATGGAAATTCAGCTTGTGGTCATTTCGCCATTTGTGTCTACCTGCGATTTCGTTTTCAACTTTTTACAATTTGTTCTATTTCAAATTTTTTTTTAAGTAAATAAATAATTTTTATTATTGACATTCCACTATTTTTGTAAGAAAATATTTTGTTTTCGTTTTATAAATAGGTTGTTCTCTCCCCTACATATATTATGGGTTATAGTAAGTATAATTATAGATATCAAATTATTTATACCATATATAATTAAGTACAGTCACTTGGAACGTACTGAAATACTCACAAACCAACAATTTTTATTTTCATTTTCTCATTCATATATTTTTTTTTTGCTACACTGAATCGACTCAACACGACTTGTCAATCCCAAACGAAAACCAGGAATGAATTCCAAACCAACAATTTTTATTTTCATCTCAAGTCTTGAATTGTGTGTTATTTTCATCTATATCTAGTTTATTTTTATTTATATCATCTATACTTCGTTGCTGTGTTATTTTTTATTTACATTATTATCATTTGTTTCATATCAAGTCTTAAATTGTGTTTATTTTTGCCTATTTCTATTTTATTTTTATTTACATCAACTATATCTTTGTTGCTGTATTATTTTATATTTCCGTTTTATTATTTTTCTTTTTACTTTTCTACACTGTATCAACTCACCACGACCTGTCAATGCCAAACCGAAAAATAAAAAAAATAAAAATAAAAAAAATAAAATAAATAAAAAAATCCCCACTTCCTATGTTTCCTCACCGAAAATAAATTCAATAGCCGTAGAGACTGTGTCTCGCGGTGTGGTTGGTCGAAGCTTACGGCGCACATAACTGGGTCGAAAAAGTTTCCTATCGCAAAGAGAATAAGAAGCAGTAGCTTCCTCGTGGTTTCCGAACGCTCGACAGCTGCCCGCAGTTAGTATGACTAGAGAGATGAGAGTTCCGAGGGCAATGTAGTGGCTTTACCTATATATATATATATATATATATATGTATATATATCGCAAGGTACAATCTGCAGAGAGGACACAGAGAGATAGAGATAGATATACATTGTAGCTGCGGTGACATCTGGCCACGTCTCGCGATCTACTCGAGAGATCTAACGATAGCGCTGGATCTCCAGAGGCGAGCATCCCAAGAGTAAAGCCACGAGTGGTGGGAGGTGGGATGGAGCGAGGGGGGGGATGAGGGGGTTGGAAGGGGGGTTGACTAGTGGATAATGCTATACGGGGCATTATACACCAATCGGACCACAATTTACCACGACCATTATCGATATAGTTGATTATTTTTTTAGTCATTCACCCCAATAGATGAGCGTGCTCCTTTTTTTTTTTTTTGCAATTTTTCATCGCATATTTCGCGCCCTTGTGAATTTCTAAAAAGTGCGTTTAAAAATTTCGAATGCACCTATCTTTTTGGATATAAGTCGGATGGTGAAAAAATGTATATAAAAGTTTTTCATTTTGAAGCGAACTTTTATGAAAATTTGTTTAAAAAATTCTTCAACTCCTCCGAAGCATTGATTTTTAAATGATAAACGTAAAAATCAATTTTTCGAAAAATTTGACATTTTTCGTTTTTTTTTCGAAAAAATCTATAAAATACTACTCATAAAGACGAACATTTTAAACATAGACGGGAAGTGGGATAATCTTTTTTTTCGGTTTTTTATGAGAGTTTAAAAGTTACATAAAAAATTTTAAATCTCGATTAAAAATCGGAAAAAAATTGTCCCACTCCCAATTTTTTGTCCGAAATTTTATTAAAGTTTTAATTTTTATGCAACTTTATTTTAAAAATTCTTCAACTCCTCCGAAGCATTGATTTTTAAATAATAAACATAAAAATCGTTTTTTCGAAAAATTTGACATTTTTTGTTATTTTTTCGAAAAAATCTATAAAATACTACTCATAAAGACGAACATTTTAAACATAGACGGAAAGTGGGATAATCTTTTTTTTCGGTTTTTTATGAGAGTTTAAAAGTTACATAAAAAATTTTAAATCTCGATTAAAAATCGGAAAAAAATTGTCCCATTCCCAATTTTTTGTCCGAAATTTTATTAAAGTTTTCATTTTTATGCAACTTTATTTTAAAAATTCTTCAACTCCTCCGAAGCATTGATTTTTAAATAATAAACATAAAAATCGTTTTTTCGAAAAATTTGACATTTTTCGTTTTTTTTTCGAAAAAATCTATAAAATACTACTCATAAAGACGAACATTTTAAACATAGACGGAAAGTGGGATAATCTTTTTTTTCGGTTTTTTATGAGAGTTTAAAAGTTACATAAAAAATTTTAAATCTCGATTAAAAATCGGAAAAAAATTGTCCCACTCCCAATTTTTTGTCCGAAATTTTATTAAAGTTTTCATTTTTATGCAACTTTATTTTAAAAATTCTTCAACTCCTCCAAATCATTGATTTTTAATTAATAAACATAAAAATCGTTTTTCAAAAACTTGGACATTTTTTGTTTTTTTCCGAAAAAAACATCTAAAATACTACTCGTAAAGAAAAACATTTTAAGCATGGACGGGAAGTGGAACAATCTTTTGTCGATTTTTTATGAGAGTTCAAAAGTTAAATAAAAAATTTTAACTCTCATAAAAAATCGGAAAAAAAATGTCCCACTCCCATTTTTCGTCCCAAACAATTTTTGTCCGAAATTTTATTTAAGTTTTCATTTTTATGCACAAATTCTTCAACTCCTCCGAAGCATTGATTTTTAAATAATAAACATAAAAATCGATTTTAAAAAAAATTGACATGTTTTGTTTTTTTTCCGAAAAAAAAATCTAAAACACTAATCATAAAGACGAATATTTTAAGCATAAATGGGAAGTGGTACAATCTTTTTTTAATTTTTTACGAGCTTGAAAGTTAAATAAAAAATGAATTAAATATTAAAAATTAATTATTAGCATAATGAAATTGCCAAACACACAATTATTTGACATCGTGATCTTTTAAAATAAAAAAATTCGAATAATATTCGAATAAATAAAAAAAATTATTTGAATATTGTTCGAATTAATAAGAAAAACAAATAATTATTCGATATCGTGATCTCTTAAAATTACAATTCTCACAAAAAATCGGAAAAAAATTGTCCCACTCCCAAATTTTTGTCCCACAGTGGGACAATTTTTTCCCAACATTTTATAAGAGTATTAATTTTTTATTTATTCTTTAAACTCTCATAAAAATTTGAAAAAAAAAATATTGTTTTCGAAAAAAATAAGAAAATGTCCAAATTTTCGAAAAACCGATTATTATATTTATTAATTAAAAATCAATGCTTCGGAGGAGTTGAAGAATTTTTCAAATAAATTTGCATCCTTCAAAATGAAAACCTTTTATATAATTTTTTTTACGACACTACTTAAATCCAAGCAGATACATACGTGCGAAAGTTTTTGAACGCAATTTTTATAAATTCACAAGTGCACGAAATATGCAACGAAAATTTTGAAAAAAATGGAGCATGCTCCGTACATTAGGGTGAATGACTAAAAAAATAATCAACCATATCGACAATGGTCGTGGTAAAAGGTGGTCCGATCGGTGTATAATGGCCCATATAGCGTCGCAAAGTAAAGCCACTGCTATTCTGCTGGTCTCGTTAATTTTTTGTCCCGCAGTGGAACAATTTTTCCCCAAAATTTTATAAGAGTATTAATTTTTTATTTATTCTTTAAACTCTCATAAAAATTTGAATAAAAAATATTGTTTTCGAAAAAAATAAGAAAATGTCCAAATTTTCGAAAAACCGATTATTATATTTATTAATTAAAAATCAATGCTTCGGAGGAGTTGAAGAATTTTTCAAATAAATTTGCATCCTTCAAAATGAAAACCTTTTATATAATTTTTTTTACGACACAACTTAAATCCAAGCAGATACCTACGTGCGAAAATTTTTTAACGCAATTTTTATAAATTCACAAGTGCACGAAATATGCAACGAAAATTTTGAAAAAAATGGAGCATGCTCTATACATTATGGTGAATGACTAAAAAAATAATCAACCATATCGACAATGGTCGTGGTAAAAGGTGGTCCGATTGGTGTATAATGGCCCATATAGCGTCGCAAAGTAAAGCCACTGCTATTCTGCTGGTCTCGTTAATTTTTTGTCCCGCAGTGGAACAATTTTTCCCCAAAATTTTATAAGAGTATTAATTTTTTATTTATTCTTTAAACTCTCATAAAAATTTGAAAAAAAAATATTGTTTTCGAAAAAAACAAGAAAATGTCCAAGTTTTCGAAAAACCGATTTTTAATCAATAAATATGATTTATTGATTAAAAATCAATGCTTCGGAGGAGTTGAAGAATTTTTCAAATAAATTTGCATCCTTCAAAATGAAAACCTTTTATATAATTTTTTTTACGACACAACTTAAATCCAAGCAGATACCTACGTGCGAAAATTTTTCAACGCAATTTTTATAAATTCACAAGTGCGCGAAATATGCAACGAAAATTTTGAAAAAAATGGAGCATGCTCTATACATTAGGGTGAATGACTAAAAAAATAATCAACCATATCGACAATGGTCGTGGTAAAAGGCGGTCCGATTGGTGTATAATGGCCCATATAGCGTCGCAAAGTAAAGCCACTGCTATTCTGCTGGTCTCGTTAATTTTTTGTCCCGCAGTGGAACAATTTTTCCCCAAAATTTTATAAGAGTATTAATTTTTTATTTATTCTTTAAACTCTCATAAAAATTTGAAAAAAAAATATTGTTTTCGAAAAAAATAAGAAAATGTCCAAGTTTTCGAAAAACCGATTTTTAATCAATAAATATGATTTATTGATTAAAAATCAATGCTTCGGAGGAGTTGAAGAATTTTTCAAATAAATTTGCATCCTTCAAAATGAAAACCTTTTATATAATTTTTTTTACGATAAAACTTAAATCCAAGCAGATACCTACGTGCGAAAAATTTTCAACGCAATTTTTATAAATTCACAAGTGCACGAAATATGCAACGAAAATTTTGAAAAAAATGGAGCATGCTCCATACATTAGGGTGAATGACTAAAAAAATAATCAACCATATCGACAATGGTCGTGGTAAAAGGTGGTCCGATTGGTGTATAATGGCCCATATAGCGTCGGAAAGTAAAGCCACAGCTATTCTGCTGGTCGACACTGCTGGAGCACTGGAAATAAGGCAGCTGGTGGTATTAGTCGTCCGTGCGAGTCCAAGAGCCCAGTAAGCATCTGCAAAGATCCGTTCCACTGTCCAACGGCTTTACAGCAAAATAGTATATATAAGTTCTTTCGATCTTGGTTCGTGAACACAACTATCTGGTTCTATGATCGACCGCCAGTGTTGTACATGGCTAAAACCGCACAGATCAAAGTGACCTCACGACGAGATAACGAAATCCCTCAAGGTTCCCTTTCTTTTTTTTCTTTTCTTTCTTTTTTCTCGTTGACTATACTTCAACAATTCTGTCGGATAAAATTTCTAACGAAAAAACGAAGTTTTTTGCTGGTGGAGTTTGAATGTACTGGTATGGAGAAGAAAGCAGCCACAAGGGCTCTTCTCGACAAGTTCACAATTAGGCACTTCACTGTAGTAACTGGTACATGAATTGTTGCACTACTTGCACTGTTTCCACAAACTCGCTCGGTTTTATATTTTATTTTATTATTTTTCTTTTTTTTTATACACTCACTTGGTGGTAGGTTGTTGGGAGGAACTTTTTTCATGGGTATGGTAATAGTAATTAGCATACAGGGGCATAATACCGCAGGGTGAACCTGACAAGCCACGCAAATGCTTTCAACGAGCCTTTTGCTGAAGCTTTTTGTCTCGAAAAATGAAGTATATTTATTCTTAAGCTTTGGGGAAAAGTAATTAGTAACGTAATAGTACATTACGATACTAGTGCGAAAAAACTTTTTCTGGCGAGTGTGAGTTTGCAACACGAGCCGAAGGCGAGTTTTGCAATCACACGAGTTAAGAAAACGTTTTTCGCACGAGTATCGTACAAAATTTTATTTCACGAGGTGTGTAAATGGGGTTTGATGCACGCGAAGCGTGCGTAAAACCGCGTTTTACGCACGGAGTGATATAAAATATATTACGTTGGAAATTTCGTTCTTCTTTGGTTTCCGACTGTTTCATTATGTTTTTTCTTTTTTTTTTTTCTTTTATTCTCAACGGGATAACTTCAATTCGAAGAGAATTTATAAATTTCTTCGTAACTCAACTGACGTTAAGGAAACCCTTTAATAATAGCATAATTACTTCTTGAATTAGGGGTTCACCCCTTTTTGCTCGCTGCTGTGTAGTAAAATCTTGCGTCGGAACATTTGTGTCTCTCTGAGAGACACAAATGTGTACCTAATGGATATATGACGTAAAACTCCACTTTTGAGATAATTAATTCTTCATTATAGGTCTACCATAGAATTTCGAATAAACGGTCGCTTAGGTGCCCTTTTGGGGTTAAAGTGAGGCTCGGGATTCGAATAGCCACTAATTTTATGTTCCGTTTAAGGGGAGAGAGTCAGGTGAAAAAAATTGTTTTTGGAAGTTCAATAACATCCAAATTCTATTGCATATAAAAATGCCCAACGCACTATATTGTTGGTACTCGATTCAAGGATTTTTTACTGTCGTCTGACTTGCATATGCTTTTAAATATTATCTTAAGCAAAGATCTTAGGTTTTCCATTCTTCGCATGATTCAGATCAAACTACAAGGCAGATTGGAATGGTTGACGTCTCATTTTCTTCTTCATGAAAAGATACACCGGCTAAATGGAGCAAATATTAATAAAATGTAATATTTTTTAAGTAACATAATTATTTATAAATAAATTTTATGCTATTTTCTAAATCAGTGATTAACTTTGCTTTCAGAATGAAAAAAAATGGTTTGCTCCATTTAGCCGGTGTATCTTTTCATGAAGAAGACAATGAGACGTCAATCATTCCAATCTGCCTAGTAGTTTGATCTAAATCATGCGCAGAATGGAAAACCTAAGATCTTTGCTTAAGATAATATTTAAAAGCATATGCAAGTCAGACGACAGTAAAAAATTCTTTCATCGAGCACCAACAATATAGTGCATTGGACATTTTTATATGCAATAGGATTTGGATGATATCGAATTTCTAAAATCAATTTTTTTTACCTGACTCCCTCCCCTTAAACATTACGCATTTTTTTTTAATGACCACCATAATAAAAAACGTTTTATGCATCAATTTCCATAACCCCTTAAATTAAAATATATAGCCGAAAATTTAATTTGTATTTTTTATTTATTACTAATATTTATTATTTATTTGCATATTATAGAAGACTTTTGTTAAATTATTTAATATTTCAACGTATATAGTGTATAGCCGAAAATTTAATGTGTATTTTTTATTTATTACTAATATTTATTATTTATTTGCATATTATAGAAGACTTTTGTTAAATTATTTAATATTTTAACGTATATAATGTATAGCCGAAAATTTAATTTGTATTTTTTATTTATTCGTAATATTTATTATTTATTTGCATATTATAGAAGACTTTTGTTAAATTATTTAATATTTCAACGTATAAAATGTATAGCAGAAAATTTAATTTGTATTTTTTATTTATTACTAATATTTATTATTTATTTGCATATTATAGAAGACTTTTGTTAAATTATTTAATATTTCAACTATATAATGTATAGCCGAAAATTTAATTTGTATTTTTTATTTATTACTAATATTTATTATTTATTTGCATATTATAGAAGACTTTTGTTAAATTATTTAATATTTTAACGTATATAATGTATAGCCGAAAATTTAATTTGTATTTTTTATTTATTACTAATATTTATTATTTATTTGCATATTATAGAAGACTTTTGTTAAATTATTTAATATTTCAACGTATATAATGTATAGCCGAAAATTTAATTTGTATTTTTTATTTATTACTAATATTTATTATTTATTTGCATATTATAGAAGACTTTTGTTAAATTATTTAATATTTCAACGTATATAATGTATAGCCGAAAATTTAATTTGTATTTTTTATTTATTAGTAATATTTATTATTTATTTGCATATTATAGAAGACTTTTGTTAAATTATTTAATATTTCAACGTATATAATGTATAGCCGAAAATTTAATTTGTATTTTTTATTTATTAGTAATATTTATTATTTATTTGCATATTATAGAAGACTTTTGTTAAATTATTTAATATTTCAACGTATAAAATGTATAGCCGAAAATTTAATTTGTATTTTTTATTTATTCGTAATATTTATTATTTATTTGCATATTATAGAAGACTTTTGTTAAATTATTTAATATTTTAACGTATATAATGTATAGCCGAAAATTTAATGTGTATTTTTTATTTATTAGTAATATTTATTATTTATTTGCATATTATAGAAGACTTTTGTTAAATTATTTAATATTTCAACGTATATAATGTATAGCCGAAAATTTAATTTGTATTTTTTATTTATTACTAATATTTATTATTTATTTGCATATTATAGAAGACTTTTGTTAAATTATTTAATATTTCAACGTATATAATGTATAGCCGAAAATTTAATTTGTATTTTTTATTTATTAGTAATATTTATTATTTATTTGCATATTATAGAAGACTTTTGTTAAATTATTTAATATTTCAACGTATAAAATGTATAGCCGAAAATTTAATTTGTATTTTTTATTTATTAGTAATATTTATTATTTATTTGCACATTATAGAAGACTTTTGTTAAATTATTTAATATTTCAACGTATATAATGTATAGCCGAAAATTTAATTTGTATTTTTTATTTATTAGTAATATTTATTATTTATTTGCATATTATAGAAGACTTTTGTTAAATTATTTAATATTTCAACGTATATAATGTATAGCCGAAAATTTAATTTGTATTTTTTATTTATTACTAATAGTTATTATTTATTTGCATATTGCAGAAGACTTTTGTTAAATTATTTAATATTTCAACGTATATAATGTATAGCCGAAAATTTAATTAGTATTTTTTATTTATTAGTAATATTTATTATTTATTTGCACATTATAGAAGACTTTTGTTAAATTATTTAATATTTCAACGTATATAATGTATAGCCGAAAATTTAATTTGTATTTTTTATTTATTAGTAATATTTATTATTTATTTGCATATTATAGAAGACTTTTGTTAAATTATTTAATATTTCAACGTATAAAATGTATAGCAGAAAATTTAATTTGTATTTTTTATTTATTACTAATATTTATTATTTATTTGCATATTATAGAAGACTTTTGTTAAATTATTTAATATTTCAACGTATATAATGTATAGCCGAAAATTTAATTTATATTTTTTTATTTATTAGTAATATTTATTATTTATTTGCATATTATAGAAGACTTTTGTTAAATTATTTAATATTTCAACGTATATAATGTATAGCCGAAAATTTAATTTGTATTTTTTATTTATTAGTAATATTTATTATTTATTTGTATATTATAGAAGACTTTTGTTAAATTATTTAATATTTCAACGTATAAAATGTATAGCCGAAAATTTAATTTGTATTTTTTATTTATTAGTAATATTTATTATTTATTTGCATATTATAGAAGACTTTTGTTAAATTATTTAATATTTCAACGTATAAAATGTATAGCCGAAAATTTAATTTGTATTTTTTATTTATTAGTAATATTTATTATTTATTTGCATATTATAGAAGACTTTTGTTAAATTATTTAATATTTCAACGTAGAGTCGAATTAGTACAAATTAAATGCTCGACTTAAATTTCGTATAAAGATGCATTAAATTTGTAAGTATATAGTCAGTTCTATCCAAGAGTTAACGTGGCTAACACTATTAAATTAACTTCGTCTATAACGCGTTTCATTTTTGGAGTATTAGTTTTTCATGACTCCAACTATAATTAATTTCTGTCGTCATTTGCTCACTCTATATAAAAATACTATTCACCGTCATATTAATAAAAATCATTATTTAATCAATCTACATATTGTCGAAGTAAATTGAAAAAAAAAATCCAAAATGTATTTCTATAATTAGAAACTGTAATAATTCTGAATATTGAATAACTGTCTGGCGAAAATATCTTTCTACATGAGAACGCAGACACAAGGATTGACATTAATTAAATTCCACTTCTCAAATACCATATTTCAACTCAACATAGCCCAATTTGTAAACGCTTTAAAAATGCAGTCACTTCAAAGTATAAATTCACCAGTCAGTATATACTTCAGTCCATCCCAAGAGCTAACGTAATTGAGACTGTTAAATCGACTTAGTTTATTACGTCAAATTTTTGGGTTAAAGTTTCCAATGATTCAAATTGTAATTCATTTCAATACTCGTTTGTTCGATATGCATTAAAGTACTATTCACCGCTGTATTAACAAATATTCAATTTACTTAAGGAGGTTGGAGCGCTCCACACTAGTCAAATCAGTGCTAAATTTTTAAAAGCGTTTCTTCAATTTTAGATAGTTTAATAATCTGTTCCAAGGTGTTAATCGTATAGCAGCATTAGTTCTTGACATTCAAATACATTCATAGCTGTGATATCAACAGTAAATCGATCAATATTTGCAAATTTCCGATGTTATGTTTTTTCATCCAGTTTTTGAAAAGGGTAAACCGCAATATCAGTCTGATTATGACGACCAATAGCTCATTTTGTTCGCTAAAAGATATTCTATCGATTGGCCGTCTATTTTTTAAAATCGTATTAGTAGTTCAAAAGATACAACCGTTTGTTTATCCTATCATAACCTAACATCAAGTATACAAATGGCTGTAACTTTTGAATGCCTGATACTATAGAAAATCCGGACGGTCAATCGATGAAGAATCTCCCACTGATCAAAATGAGCTATGTTCCGTCATAATCGGACTGATATTACGGTTTAACCCTTTTACAAAACTGGATGAAAAAACATGACATCGGAAATTTGGAGATATTGATCGATTTACTGTTCATATGACAGCTGTGAATGTATTTGAATATCAAGAACTAATACTGCTATGTGATTAACACCTTGGAACAGATTATTAAACCATCTGAAATTGTAGAAACGCTTTTAAAAATTTAGCACTGATTTGACTAGTGTGGAGCGCTCCAACCTCCTTAATAGCCAACTTCCAAATTATTGAAGTACATTGCAAAAAAAATAGATCCAAGGTTCTACCTTGCATTCATTTTTTTTAATCATAGTAAATTCGATACCTTGAACGAAATAAATGTAGGTTGGATTTTCCGATTGGAATTCATATCCGTAAATTCTGGAATCGGAATTGAAAAAAAATTAGTTTTTTTTTAAATCATGATAAAAAGGCTTGTAAACGGTATTTTCTGTGGTAGAATATGCGACTTGAGAACGATAGTGAAGGCCAAAATTCGATATCTTGATAAGAAAAATTCAGGTTGGATTTTCCGACTAGAAGGCGGATCTATAAATTCTGAAATCAGAAAAGGAAAAAAGTCACTTTTTTTAAATCATGGTAAAAAGTCTGCGACTTGAGAACGATAGTGAAGGCCAAAAACCGATATCTTGAAGAAAGAAACTTCGAACATTTTATAACAGCCCCGCTAAAATATCTTCCAATATTACGACGCAGACACTAATTAAATTTCCCATCGCAAATATAATATTATTATTATTTACCTCCCTGACCTACCTCAACATAGCCCAATTCATAGACGCTTAAGAAAATGCAGTCCCTTCAAATCAGACGGTATACAGTTCAACCCTTCCAAGAGTTGATGTGGTTAAGACTGTTAAATCGACTTCGTCCATTACACGTCCAGTATCTCAGACCCTTTTTATCTGGGTAATAGGTATCTCTGTGTCAAAATGTAGCTAGCACATACGACGTACTATACTATATAATATCACGACGCAGACACTAATTAAAGTCCCCATCTGAAACATCATATTTTCAGATAGGGTTGACCTTGCCTGACTATTAATCAGTATAATGTTCGACACAAATTCCCAATTACTATGTAGCACTTCAAGTGCCACAGACGACTAAGGTAAAGTACCAAGTATTTTCAATGCTGCTCTGACAGGGTTGACCTTGTCTAACTATTAATCAGCATAATGTTCGACACAAATTTCCAATTACTATGTAGCACTTAAAGCACTTAGTACTTCAAGTACTTTATGCCCAGCTCTGCATATTTTAACACCCTGACCCACCTCAACATAGCCCATTTCACAGACGTTTAAGAAAATGCAGTCCCTTCAAATCAGACGGTATACAGTTCAAGCCTTCCAAGAGTTGACGTGGTTAAGACTGTTAAATCGACTTCGTCCATTACACGTCCAGTATCTCAGTGTCTGAAGCGAGGTTCGTTGGCTCAGTGCCTATCAGTCCCTTTCTATCTGGGTAATAGGTATCTCTGTGTCGAAGTGTCGCTAGCACATACGACATACTATACTATATAATATCACGACGCAAACACTAATTAAAGTCCCCATCTCAAACATCATATTTTCAGATAGGTTTAACCTTGCCTGACTATTAATCAGCATATTGTTCGACACAAATTCCCAATTACTATGTAGCACTTAAAGTACTTAATAGTAGTATTAATATTTATTAACTAGGATTTTATTGTGGCTCGCGCGCCGCGCGCGCTCGCAATCGCCCCCCCATCTAAGGGTGCCCCCTCCGTAGGGTGCCCCCCCCCAGGGTGCCCCCTCCCCCGAAGGTTGCCCCTCCCCGAAGGGTGCCCCCCCCCCCCCCCCCCCCCCCCCGAAGGGTGCCCCTGCCCGAAGGGCCCCCCCGAAGGGAGCCCTCCCCAAGGGTGCCCCCCGAAGGGTGCCCACAGCCTTGGGGACCTATGTTTTTGGAAAAGGACTTAGAATAATTCGGGCTCGGGGCTTAGCGGAAAGGGATGGGGCTAGCCCCAAGCCCCACCCCCTTCCGACAGGCCCTGAGCACGAATTATTCTAAGTTCCTCGATTCTTGACACGGCGGCGGCGGCGGCGGCGAGATCTATTTATAATATAGAGAGATAATATAATGATAATGATAATATTAGTATTAATATTAATTAGCTCTGCATGTTTGAACTCTCTGACCCACCTCAACATAGCCCAATTCATAAACGCTTTAAAAAATGCAGTCCCTTCATATCAGACAGTATATAGTTCATTCCTTCCAAGAGTTGACGTGGTTAAGACTGTTAAATCGACTTCGTCCATTACACGTCCAGTATCTCAGTGTCTGCAGCGAGGTTCGTTGGCTCAGTGTCCGCTATCAGTCCCTTTCTATCTGGGTAATAGGTATCTCTGTGTCGAAGTGTCGCTAGCACATACGACATACTATACTATATAATATCACGGCGCAGACACTAATTAAAGTCCCCATCTCAAACATCATATTTTCAGATAGGGTTGACCTTGCCTGACTATTAATCAGCATATTGTTCGACACAAATTCCCAATTACTATGTAGCACTTAAAGTACTTAATAGTAGTATTAATATTTATTAACTAGAATTTTATTGTGGCCCGCGCGCCGCGCGCGCTCGCAATCGCCCCCCCATCTAAGGGTACCCCCTCCGTAGGGTGCCCCCCCAGCCCCCCCCCCCCCCCCCCCAGGGTGCCCCCTCCCCCGAAGGGTGCCTCCCCACCAAGGGTGCCCCCCCTCCCCCAAGGTGCCCTCGAAGGGTGCCCCCCCCGAAGGGTGCCCCCCCCAGGGTGCCCCCCCCAAAGGTGCCCACAGCCTTGGGGACCTATGTTTTTGGAAAAGGACTAAGAATAATTCGGGCTCGGGGCTTGGCGGAAAGGGATGGGGCTAGCCCCAAGCCCCACCCCCTTCCGACAAGCCCTGAGCCCGAATTATTCTAAGTTCCTCGATTCTTGACACGGCGGCGGCGAGATCTATTTATAATATAGAGAGATAATATAATGATAATGATAATATTAGTATTAATATTAATTAGCTCTGCATATTTGAACTCCCTGACCCACCTCAACATAGCCCAATTCATAAACGCTTTAAAAAATGCAGTCCCTTCATATCAGACAGTATATAGTTCATCCCTTCCAAGAGTTGACGTGGTTAAGACTGTTAAATCGACTTCGTCCATTACACGTCCAGTATCTCAGTGTCTGAAGCGAGGTTCGTTGGCTCAGTGTCCGCTATCAGTCCCTTTCTATCTGGGTAATAGGTATCTCTGTGTCGAAGTGTCGCTAGCACATACGACACAGTGCCTTACGACGTAGTGTACACAGATACTATGCCCTACAGTGGAGGTCTCTCCACACCCGGTCAGAGGCTTCCTACTATATTCAACATGCTTCGCGAGGTTGGGACGACGTCGGAGGACGTTACCGGGAATGCACGAGAGCGCGAGCATACATATGTAAGTGAACATGGTCAGAGAGCTCTGGGGCTCACGAATTACGGTACGTCGATAAACGTATACGTATATCGTCTACGTCGACCGGATCCTCCTGCCACTAATACTGTATGGCATCTATCCACACGCTATATGTACCTTTGCTCCTCTTCCTTTGGATAAGTACCGCTTATATATATATACGTGTCCTATTCCAACATATGAGGCATTCTCTGTCAGTTCAATCATTTTTTTCTACTCTCAAAAAATTTGTAATTATTTGCCAGATATAACATTACTTCCTGTAAATTGCTGCCGATTTTTTCCTCACCAATTTAGGAATTATATTTTTTGATTGTTTTAAAAGAAAAAAAAAATAGGATAGGAAGAAAGTTTAGGAATTTTTATTTGTTTTAAATTAAATGGTGAAAGATATGTTTTTTGTTTCTTTTGACAATTAGAGAAAATGTAAATTACGTTTTGAATCACATTCGAAAATTCTTAAAAGGAAATTGTGGGAAACAATATTGAAGGGGAAGTAAAATGTGGTTTGATGTTTTAAAAAATGCTAAGATCTACAGACATAAAATGGGGGAGGGAACAAAATTTGGAATTACTAATATCTAGAAATTCCAGAATTGTGAAAATTAAAATAATGAAAGATAAGGTGCTTGATTTTTTTTTAATTTTGAAAGTTCACGGTGTTGAATAATTGTTTGGCAATTTTATTATTGAAATACTTATTTATTCGAACATAGTGATATTTCCAAATTAACAAATTCAAGCAACTTATCATTCGTTATTTTAATTCGCAAAATTCTTCACTGTCTAAATATTAGTAATTCCAAATTTTGTACCCCACCGAATAAAATAAAATAACTTGATTATCATTTTTTTTTCTGCAACCTCCAACTACCAAAATACGTCAACTTAAAAAAGCTGCTTTTTCTGAAATAATTTAAACCCCGAAAAAAGCCCAAAGAGTGCTATCGAGTAATTGTAAAAAACTGGCAAATCGTGAAAAATATCTGCGATTGTATTGATAAAAATAAAGTGGTTGAATTGACAGAGAATGCTTCATATATAGATTTTCAAGCCACCTCCGCACCTTTATGGGGGGTTGGGAGGAGGCGAGAGAGTGACCCAATTTTTTTTCTTCTTCTTCACTTCTCTCTGTCTATCCCTACGCGAAGTAACTCGCCGGTGCTACATCCGCTTCCACCCTTGTTCACTTCCGAATAATTCATTCGTCACGTAGATTCCTATGGCCCCTGCTGGCTGGTATTCGAGCACGATTTTGTCGTGGTACTCGGCAAGAGGCCGACGGTGACTCTCCGTATTGCTATACTACTATTGCTCGTGGTAGTCGTGCCGCTTTACTGTTATGTATATAGACAGTATGGGCTGTATACACCGTGACGACGAAACAGAAGCATATAACATTGGAACAGTAGAGAAAAGGGCTCGCGGAAACTCGTTGCCCAGGGAGAATGAGGGAGGAACGTCAACGAATACTATATTATTCTACACAAGAGC
>OZ019969.1:982500-1040000 GCA_963970395.1 Ephialtes manifestator | reverse complement strand
CGTGTGCGTGTGCTTGTGCGTGTGCTTGTGCGTGTGCGTGTGCGTGTGCGTGTGCGTGTGCGTGTGCGTGTGCGTGTGCGTGTGCGTGTGCGTGTGCGTGTGCGTGTGCGTGTGCGTGTGCGTGTGCGTGTGCGTGTGCGTGTGCGTGTGCGTGTGCGTGTGCGTGTGCGTGTGCGTGTGCGTGTGCGTGTGCGTGTGCGTGTGCGTGTGCGTGTGCGTGTGCGTGTGCGTGTGCGTGTGCGTGTGCGTGTGCGTGTGCGTGTGCGTGTGCGTGTGCGTGTGCGTGTGCGTGTGCGTGTGCGTGTGCGTGTGCGTGTGCGTGTGCGTGTGCGTGTGCGTGTGCGTGTGCGTGTGCGTGTGCGTGTGCGTGTGCGTGTGCGTGTGCGTGTGCGTGTGCGTGTGCGTGTGCGTGTGCGTGTGCGTGTGCGTGTGCGTGTGCGTGTGCGTGTGCGTGTGCGTGTGCGTGTGCGTGTGCGTGTGCGTGTGCGTGTGCGTGTGCGTGTGCGTGTGCGTGTGCGTGTGCGTGTGCGTGTGCGTGTGCGTGTGCGTGTGCGTGTGCGTGTGCGTGTGCGTGTGCGTGTGCGTGTGCGTGTGCGTGTGCGTGTGCGTGTGCGTGTGCGTGTGCGTGTGCGTGTGCGTGTGCGTGTGCGTGTGCGTGTGCGTGTGCGTGTGCGTGTGCGTGTGCGTGTGCGTGTGCGTGTGCGTGTGCGTGTGCGTGTGCGTGTGCGTGTGCGTGTGCGTGTGCGTGTGCGTGTGCGTGTGCGTGTGCGTGTGCGTGTGCGTGTGCGTGTGCGTGTGCGTGTGCGTGTGCGTGTGCGTGTGCGTGTGCGTGTGCGTGTGCGTGTGCGTGTGCGTGTGCGTGTGCGTGTGCGTGTGCGTGTGCGTGTGCGTGTGCGTGTGCGTGTGCGTGTGCGTGTGCGTGTGCGTGTGCGTGTGCGTGTGCGTGTGCGTGTGCGTGTGCGTGTGCGTGTGCGTGTGCGTGTGCGTGTGCGTGTGCGTGTGCGTGTGCGTGTGCGTGTGCGTGTGCGTGTGCGTGTGCGTGTGCGTGTGCGTGTGCGTGTGCGTGTGCGTGTGCGTGTGCGTGTGCGTGTGCGTGTGCGTGTGCGTGTGCGTGTGCGTGTGCGTGTGCGTGTGCGTGTGCGTGTGCGTGTGCGTGTGCGTGTGCGTGTGCGTGTGCGTGTGCGTGTGCGTGTGCGTGTGCGTGTGCGTGTGCGTGTGCGTGTGCGTGTGCGTGTGCGTGTGCGTGTGCGTGTGCGTGTGCGTGTGCGTGTGCGTGTGCTTGTGCGTGTGCGTGTGGGTTTGCGTGTGGGTTTGCGTGTGCTTGTGCGTGTGCGTGTGCGTGTGCGTGTGCGTGTGCGTGTGCGTGTGCGTGTGCGTGTGCGTGTGCGTGTGCGTGTGCGTGTGCGTGTGCGTGTGCGTGTGCGTGTGCGTGTGCGTGTGCGTGTGCGTGTGCGTGTGCGTGTGCGTGTGCGTGTGCGTGTGCGTGTGCGTGTGCGTGTGCGTGTGCGTGTGCGTGTGCGTGTGCGTGTCCGTGTGCGTGTGCGTGTGCGTGTGCGTGTGCGTGTGCGTGTGCGTGTGCGTGTGCGTGTACGTGTGCGTGTGCGTGTGCGTGTGCGTGTGCGTGTACGTGTGCGTGTGCGTGTGCGTGTGCGTGTGCGTGTGCGTGTGCGTGTGCGTGTGCGTGTGCGTGTGCGTGTGCGTGTGCGTGTGCGTGTGCGTGTGCGTGTGCGTGTGCGTGTGCGTGTGCGTGTGCGTGTGCGTGTGCGTGTGCGTGTGCGTGTGCGTGTGCGTGTGCGTGTGCGTGTGCGTGTGCGTGTGCGTGTGCGTGTGCGTGTGCGTGTGCGTGTGCGTGTGCGTGTGCGTGTGCGTGTGCGTGTGCGTGTGCGTGTGCGTGTGCGTGTGCGTGTGCGTGTGCGTGTGCGTGTGGGTTTGCGTGTGCTTGTGCGTGTGCTTGTGCGTGTGCGTGTGCGTGTGCGTGTGCGTGTGCGTGTGCGTGTGCGTGTGCGTGTGCGTGTGCGTGTGCGTGTGCGTGTGCGTGTGCGTGTGCGTGTGCGTGTGCGTGTGCGTGTGCGTGTGCGTGTGCGTGTGCGTGTGCGTGTGCGTGTGCGTGTGCGTGTGCGTGTGCGTGTGCGTGTGCGTGTGCGTGTGCGTGTGCGTGTGCGTGTGCGTGTGCGTGTGCGTGTGCGTGTGCGTGTGCGTGTGCGTGTGCGTGTGCGTGTGCGTGTGCGTGTGCGTGTGCGTGTGCGTGTGCGTGTGCGTGTGCGTGTGCGTGTGCGTGTGCGTGTGCGTGTGCGTGTGCGTGTGCGTGTGCGTGTGCGTGTGCGTGTGCGTGTGGGTTTGCGTGTGGGTTTGCGTGTGCTTGTGCGTGTGCTTGTGCGTGTGCGTGTGCGTGTGCGTGTGCGTGTGCGTGTGCGTGTGCGTGTGCGTGTGCGTGTGCGTGTGCGTGTGCGTGTGCGTGTGCGTGTGCGTGTGCATGTGCGTGTGCGTGTGCGTGTGCGTGTGCGTGTGCGTGTGCGTGTGCGTGTGCGTGTGCGTGTGCGTGTGCGTGTGCGTGTGCGTGTGCGTGTGCGTGTGCGTGTGCGTGTGCGTGTGCGTGTGCGTGTGCGTGTGCGTGTGCGTGTGCGTGTGCGTGTGCGTGTGCGTGTGCGTGTGCGTGTGCGTGTGCGTGTGCGTGTGCGTGTGCGTGTGCGTGTGCGTGTGCGTGTGCGTGTGCGTGTGCGTGTGCGTGTGCGTGTGCTTGTGCGTGTGCGTGTGCGTGTGCGCGTGCGCGTGCGCGTGCGTGTGCGTGTGCGTGTGCGTGTGCGTGTGTGTGTGGGTTTGCGTGTGCGTGTGCGTGAGCGTGTGCGTGTGCGTGTGCGTGCGCGTGTGCGTGTGCGTGTGCGTGTGCGTGTGCGTGTGCGTGTGCGTGTGCGTGTGCGTGTGCGTGTGCGTGTGCGTGTGCGTGTGCGTGTGCGTGTGCGTGTGCGTGTGCGTGTGCGTGTGCGTGTGCGTGTGCGTGTGCGTGTGCGTGTGCGTGTGCGTGTGCGTGTGCGTGTGCGTGTGCGTGTGCGTGTGCTACTAGAAATTCAAACTTACATATCTCAAGAACTGGTTTAACAATCGGGCTGAAATTTAGCAAACATGTGAAGCAGGTCGAGGCCTTTGTTTGTGGTAATTTTCAAAAAAATTCAAAAATATGTTCAAATTTTATTTGACTTTGCAATTTTCGAAAAATCTCTACGCTCTCCAGCATCCGCACATTTTTAGCTATTAAGCTAAATAATTTTACATAAATGAAGCTGTGTTAAAGGAGGATCGGTATTGAATATGAAATAAATCTGTAAAAATAAGTTCAGTTTTTATGAGATTTTGAATTGTTCAAAAAAGTATTCGTTTTGCTCTAACTCACGTCAAATCTCACCAAATCAATGGAAATTTTCTAGAGATGAAAAATAACATTCATCGATGCTACCTACCAAATTTCGTCGTGATCGGTAAAACGGTTTGGATTTTACATGGTTTTGAATTTTGCAGCGACTATATAGGTAACGAAAAAAGTTGCAAAGTCGAACTTTGCACATTGTTTCCTAACTTTTAGTTGATTGGCTAAAATTTTAGCCAAATTGTTGACCAAACTTCTAGTAAGCTTATTATTTATTGTAATATAAGTTTCTTGATTTTTCACAATGTACATGTTTCCAATATTTTCTGCAATTCGTATAGTCCGTTGCATCTTTAAAACAAAGCTTCCTGTATGAGGAAGCAGAAAGTAAATAAAATTAACCTTTCGAAATAGAATTAAAAAACATCATCAGGAAATATTATTACTATCTGTAGTGTCATAAAACCATACAAAAAAGCGTCTACATTTTAGTTGACCGACTAAAGCAAAATGCCAAAGCATTAAAAGTGTATTTCCCATATTGCACGTATGTTTATGTGGTAGTTTCACGAATTGCCATAAAGGCAGGTGGAGCTCGTGATGGTTGCGTGTCGAAGAGTGTCGGTCGAGAAGATATAAAAAATCAGAGGACTCGGAAGCCAATTTTCGAGGGGCGATCCCAAAAGGTAATAGCCTTCGGGCAGTAAGTGCAGCCCACGCGACTTTCCGCGGGTCAAATAAAGTCCGGCTTTGAAATTTGCTACAATATATCTATACGGACTAAAACCAAGTGTGGATAAATATATACACAAACACAAACAAATACACACACACACACAAACACAAACACAAACAAACACACACACACACACACACACACACAAACACACACACACACACACACACACACACACAAACACACACACACACACACACACAAACACACACACACACACACACACACACACACACACACAAACACACACACACAAACACACACACACACACACACACACACACACACACACACACACACACACACACACACAGATATATATGATTCTGACTGCTACGACGAAGGTTGGGACGATGCGCCGTCATAAAAGCGCAGGAAATGGAAATAGCTGTGCGGTTACCTCTCGAACGGACACCCCCGCGAAGGATAGCGTTGGAGATAGAGGGAGAGCTGACTCGGACCGTTCGCGTGACGGCTATCCGGCATGGCGTGAGGATCGTTGGCTGCTCGGTCGCTCAACGTTGCGCGGAGGGTCGACGTCGCTGTATATGTATATATATATATATATATAGCATATATATATACGCTACACCCGTAGAGTAGAGAAAACGTTGGCGGCAGCGGTGGAGAGAGTACAGGGGTACGAAGGAATTAAGGGGGTGGGCAAGCGAGTCGCTACCTCTCTGCAAACATGGCAGCCGTCACGCAAGTCCCAGCGGCCACGATATCGCGCGCAGCAGCAGCACCAGCAGCAGCAGCAGCAGCAACGTACCACCATCACTATACTCTCTGGTCTATACGTACCACCAGCAGTGGTAGCGGCTTCGGGCTGCGGGTCGGCGCCGCAACGAAAGGTATTTTAAGCTACTCGACGCCACTTTGTTCACTGTGCGCTGCTGCTGCTGTTACTTCGGGGCGGCCCAAGTCCTTCTTAATGCATACCCAATGTGTGGGTGAGCGAGCGCCTTTGCCTCTACACGCAGAGTTTACGAGAAAAGCGACGGTAGACTATTGGCACAGTCGTTGGCAATTTACAGCAATGTGGTCAAAGTGTAATAAATCGGTCGGTGAATATGGTAGATATAAAAGGGAGTTGAAGTACATAGGTGTAATTGTGGCAATGAGCATTTTTTCATTGAAGGGAAATAAGATTTTTTATTCGATGACAATGAATTAGAAATACTTTCGTGTGATTGGATTATCAAGACTATTAAATATTAGTATTTAACTTAATTATTCAGAATTATTGCAGAAATGTGAAAATTTTGAGTTTTGTCCCGTAAAAAATCATAAAAAATTGTATGATTTTTTTTTAATTTGTTTTATTTATTTTATTCATTTATTGTGCCGTATGTTGGCGTAATCGGCAATTTTAGCGTTGCGTTAAGATATTGCCAACGAATAATGAAAAGTGAGGTTATAAATTCCTGTGTATAGGGTCGAAAATGAAACTCCCAAGGGACGAAAATGAAACAACTGCGTGCTAGGCATGCGTCAACCTACGGTTTGAATACTGTCATGAAATGAGCCACTTTTCTCCCGCGAAATTGTCATAAAAAACACCATTTTTCATGCACATGTTACAAAATAGTATATTGCGGCCAGAGATAGTTTTGCGGGACGGATCTAACGTAGCTGCGATTATTTTCATCCATCAAAACAGGGCCGAAATGAAAAATAATTGAGTCTCAATATTGAAAATAATTAAGCCTCCATATTTTCAATATTGAGACTTAAACAATATGGAGACTATTTGTGACAAATGCGATTCGTATATTTAGATTAAGCAAATTTTAATAAAGATGATAACTAATTTTATGAAACAAGTTGCTTAGTTAATTTGTTTTCTATCGATATTAATTTTTTTTAAATTTATGTGTACAACTACTTTAAATTATTTTAGTGCACAATTAAAATATAGTTAGAAACATTTGAGTTGTTAATAAATTGTTATGCAATGAAATATACATCACTGACTTATAAAAATGCCAGCTTGGACATTTAACCCGACGGCACTTGAAGGATTGTCACAACCATAAGCCACGACTTCTACTAAGCGGAAAACGAACTGGCAGAAATGAGTTTGGACACCGAGGCGCTTATTGTGCAATCAGACACGCGACAAATTCGCAGTTTCATAATTGCTCAGGTGACGAGTCGCGTATAAGAATCTTGCTATATGTATAGCCGTCAAGCTAAATTTACTTCTCAGTTGTGCAATCAGCCAACAGTAATTATGATCATAATAAAAGAAGTTTATGAATCGATATAAATGAATTGACGATTTATAATAAATTATGAATATATTAATAAGTGCATAAACTAATAAAAAAAACAGTTATCACTTAATAATTAATAAGCCTTTCACGACTTATTCGAGTGAATAAATGAATTATAAGACACGTCAAAAAATCAACAATTATGACAATTCAATTTTTTTTAAATATGGATATGAAATTATTATTTTTATTAAATAATTCAATCACAATTGATATTTCGAATACATATGATTTATGAAACATTTTTGTGCGTATTTCATTTTTTATTTTGCTTAGAAATCGACGAAGTCGTGGATATGTTGCATTACGTGTGAAAAATGGACACACTATTCGTGTGCTGATGTCAATGACCATATCGTCGGATATATTTGTGAACCATGCGTCCAATGTAATTTGAAATAAATGTAAAATGGGTTAGGTATTCGATGTAAATAGAACAATAGATGTTTATATTCTATTAAATTTAATTTCAAAGATATTGTGAGGTTAATATCATGGCAATTAAATCATAACGTAATTCTTTTATGATTTCAGTCTAAACTGGTGCCATTTTGCCCTGCTCCATCGTGTCCCCCCAAGTAAAAAAATTATATATAGAGTATATAAAAAATATATATATAGTTTTAAACATAGAATTGGGCATATATAGTTTTTATAAAATCTATATACAATTTATATACAATTTATACATAAACCCAACTTTACAGGTGATCTTATATATAAATTGCATTTAGATTGTATAGAGTTTATACAGAATATATATGCCCAATTCCGTATGTCGGACTATATATAATTTTTTTACTTGGGCCGTAGCCATTATGCTCCTCGTTGCCATTTTATCCCACTCTCCCCTGTCTGGACCTCCAATTAGGTTCTACAGGGTGAGATGAGGTTCTTAAACCCGTGTATGAATCTTTAAGGATGTACGAGCGGTGCAAATCATTAAAAAAATCAAGTATATAAACGATGCTGAAAAAACCTATAATAATTCCAAAATGTTATTAAAAAATTGATGAATAAAGAAAATTGTACAAATCACCCGACAATCTAACGTTTTTTTTTCGAATGAAAATTATTTGTCAATTTTTCCGAATATATATATCAATTTTTTCTTTATTTTGAATTTTGAGAGATGTGCGAAAAATAATGAATTTTCGATATGCGTTTGGCAAAAAAAAAATCTTGAGTGTAATTGATGAATAATTTATGCGAAACATCGTTATATCGATATCCAAGATTCGTTATTTTTAGCGCATTTTGCAAAATTCAAAATAAATAAAAAATTCTGAAAAAATTAATATATATTCGGAATTTATTCAGAATTTTTCCATTATTTTGAACTTTTTCTTTATTTTGGATTTTGAGAGATGTGCGAAAAATAATGAATTTTCGATATGCGTTTGGCAAAAAAAAAATCTTGAGTATAATGGATGATTTTATGCGAAACGCATATCCAAAATTCGTTATTTTTAGCGCATTTCACAAAATACAAAATAAATAAAAAATTCTGAAAAAATTAATATGTATTCGGAATTTATTCAGAATTTTTCCTTTATTTTGAACTTTTTTTTTATTTTGAATTTTGAGAGATGCGCGAAAAATAATGAAATTCGTATATGCGTTTGGCAAAAAAAAAAAATCTTGAGTATAATGGATGATTTTATGCGAAACGCATATCCAAAATTCGTTATTTTTAGCGCATTTTGCAAAATCCAAAATAAATAAAAAATTCTGAAAAAATTAATATGTATTCGGAATTTATTCAGAATTTTTCCTTTATTTTGAACTTTTTTTTTATTTTGAATTTTGAGAGATGCGCGAAAAATAATGAAATTCGTATATGCGTTTGGCAAAAAAAAAAAAATCTTGAGTATAATGGATGATTTTATGCGAAACGCATATCCAAAATTCGTTGTTTTTAGCGCATTTCACAAAATTCAAAATAAATAAAAAATTCTGAAAAAATTAATATATATTCGGAATTTATTCAGAATTTTTCCATTATTTTGAACTTTTTCTTTATTTTGAATTTTGAGAGATGTGCGAAAAATAATGAATTTTCGATATGCGTTTGGCAAAAAAAAATCTTGAGTGTAATGGATGATTTTATGCGAAACGCATATCCAAAATTCGTTATTTTTAGCGCATTTCACAAAATTCAAAATAAATAAAAAATTCTGAAAAAATTTATATGTATTCGGAATTTATTCAGAATTTTTCCTTTATTTTGAACTTTTTCTTTATTTTGAATTTTGAGAGATGTGCGAAAAATAATGAATTTTCGATATGCGTTTGGCAAAAAAAAATCTTGAGTGTAATGGACGATTTTATGCGAAACGCATATCCAAAATTCGTTATTTTTAGCGCATTTCACAAAATTCAAAATAAATAAAAAATTCTGAAAAAATTAATATGTATTCGGAATTTATTCAGAATTTTTCCATTATTTTGAACTTTTTCTTTATTTTGAATTTTGAGAGATGTGCGAAAAATAATGAATTTTCGATATGCGTTTGGCAAGAAAAAATCTTGAGTGTAATGGATAATTTTATGCGAAACGCATATCCAAAATTCGTTATTTTTAGCGCATTTCACAA
Source organism: Ephialtes manifestator (assembly GCA_963970395.1). Classification (NCBI taxonomy): domain Eukaryota; kingdom Metazoa; phylum Arthropoda; class Insecta; order Hymenoptera; family Ichneumonidae; genus Ephialtes; species Ephialtes manifestator. The sequence goes on along the minus strand of OZ019969.1, from coordinate 1,031,027 downwards.
AATACAAAATAAATAAAAAATTCTGAAAAAATTAATACGTATTCGGAATTTATTCAGAATTTTTCCATTATTTTGAACTTTTTCTTTATTCTGAATTTTGAGAGATGCGCGAAAAATAATGAAATTCGTATATGCATTTGGAAAAAAAAAATCTCGAGATTTATGCGAAACGCATATCCAAAATTCGTTGTTTTTAGCGCATTTTACAAAACACAAAATAAAGTTCTAAAATTCCGAATAAATGAATATGTATTCGGAAAAATTGACAAATAATTTTTATTCGTAAAAAACATTTGGCGGAACTGTACCGTTCGTACATCCTTAAAAGTGGCATGTTTTATCCATTTTGATTCAACGAAGGGTGTTTTGGAAGGGTCTAACATTTAAACTCGAGCAGCGGCTAATAACTGTCCGGTTTGCTCGAGCGACAGTGAAACTGAGCCTGCGAGTATAGTGTATCTACGTAATACGCTGGTCGAATCTTCTCGTCGAACACTAGTTTGCGGGGCTTTATAGTTTACAGGTGTTCGAGTATGAGTGGTTGTATAGAGAAGCGTAGGGCGCACGATGGAGAAGCAAGGGGCGCGGAGGCATGTGCGCGGTAGAGTCGAGCCCTACGGAGCGGCAAAAGAGATCATAATCGGATCGGTCGATGCGATGCACCGCGAGCGCGTTAGGGCTTGTCAGGTTGGCGGGCATCGCTCACCTACCCTCTCTGCTGCCTTTCTCACACGGCTATAACTGCATTCACCGCATACCACTACACTAGACCGCCGGAGCGTGCTATATGGCTCCGTTACTTTTAATCTATTCTATTGTTTCGACGCGTTGGCCGTTAATAGTTCACACTATGCGATGCTAAGCCATTAAGGATGTTAGAGAACGCCGCAGAATTAGCAAATACACGTAGCCTCCTGTTAAAATTATTCAAACACCATTCCAACTATTCACGGTTTAACATAATAAAGAGGGGGAAACGACGTCATTGGACGCGTTGCACCAATGGACCGCATTTTCTCATCCCACGTAAAAATAATTGTCTTAAATCGTGATCATAAATTTATATATCTCAAAAAGTGCCATTTTTGAGGCTCGTTAAGGGGAGGGAGTCGGGTAAAAAAAATGGATTTTGGAAATTCAATATCATCCAAATCCTATTGCATATAAAAATGCCCAACGCACTATATTGTTGGTGTTCGATGAAAGGATTTTTTACTGTCGTCTGACTTGCATATGATTTTCAATATTTTCTTAAGGGGAGGGAGTCAGGTAAAAAAAATTGATTTTGGAAATTCAATCTCATCCAAATCCTATTGCATATAAAAATACCCAAAGCACTATATTGTTGGTGCTCGATGAAAGGATTTTTTACTGTCGTCTGACTTGCATATGCTTTTCAATATTATCTTAAGCTGCAGTTCTTAGGTTTTCCATTCTGCGCATGATTCAGATCAAACTACTAGGCAGATTGGAATGGTTGACGTCTCATTTTCTTCTCCATGAAAAGATACACCGGCTAAATGGAGCAAACTATTTTTTTTTCATTTTGAAAGAACAGTTAATCACTGATTTAGAAAATAGCATAAAATTTATTTATTAATAATTATGTCACTTAAGAAATATTACCTTTTATTAACATTTGCTCCATTTAGCCGGTGTATCTTTTCATGAAGAAGAAAATGAGACGTCAACCATTTCAATCTGCCTAGTAGTTTGATCTGAATCATGCGCAGAATGGAAAACCTAAGAACTGCAGCTTAAGATAATATTGAAAAGCATATGCAAGTCAGACGATAGTCAAAAAAATCCTTTCATCGAGTACCAACAATGTAGTGTGTTGGCCATTTTTATATGCAATAGGATTTGGATGATATTGAATTTCCAAAATCAATTTTTTTCACCTAACTCCCTCCCCTTAAGACGAAAATTTTAGAGGAAAGTTTTATGTGAATTTGAGATCGATTTGATAACAAGTTTTTTTTTTTACTAATTTGGGCACTATTTGAGCGCGGAAATTTATTTGTATATTTGAAAGATCAAAGTCAATTCAAAATATCACGTTTATTGATATTGAATTCTAATTTGATGTATTGTCAAATTGTAATTTGATGTATCGTTAAATTGAAATTTGATGTATTGTCAAATTGTAATTTGATGTATCGTTAAATTGTAATTTGATGTATTGACAAATTATAATTTGACGTATCGTTAAATTGAAATTTGATGTATTGTCAAATTGTAATTTGACGTATTGTCAAATTGTAATTTGATGTATTGTCAAATTGTAATTTGACGTATTGTCAAATTGTAATTTGATGTATTGTCAAATTGTAATTTGATGTATTGTCAAATTGTAATTTGATGTATTGTCAACTTGTAATTTGATGTATTTTCAAATTGTAATTTGATGTATTGTCAAATTGTAATTTGATGTATTGTCAAATTGTAATTTAAAGTATTGTCAAATTGTAATTTGATGTATTGTCAAATTGTAATTCGATGTATTGTTAACTTGTAATTTGATGTATTGTCAAATCGTAATTTGATGTATTTGCAAATTGTAATTTAATGTATTTTCAAATTGTAATTTGATGTATTGTCAAATTGTAATTTGATGTATTTTCAAATTGTGATTTGATGTATTTTCAAATTGTAATTTGATGTATTGTCAAATTGTAATTTTATGTATTTTCAAATTGTAATTTGACGTATTGTCAAATTGTATGGTCAAATAATAATTGATGTATTATCAAATTGTAATTTGATGTATTGCCAAATTGTAATTTGATGTATTATCGAATTGTAATTTGATGTATTTTCAAATTGCAATTTAATGTATTTTCAAATTGTAATTTGACGTATTGTCAAATTGTATGGTCAAATTGTAATTGATGTATTATCAAATTGTAATTTGGTGTATTGTCAAATTGTACTTTGATATCAGTAAACGTGATATTAAATCGATTTCAAAATCGCTTTGAAATTTTCCAAGATCTCAAAAATGACACTTTTTGACATATGACGATTTGTGATATCAATTTGACATAAGTATCTTTACACGGGCAGTCATATAATGATAGATCACGGTGAAATGGATTAGATTCTTTTTGTACAAAAAAAAAAATGGAGGTACACTGAGAAACAGTTTTGATTAGAACTACCAAAAACTTGGTTTAAAATGTTACCAAAAAAACTTCGTAAGCACATCCAAATTATTCGTTAACATGGCGAAGGTTTTGGTAAGACAACCAAATATTTAGTACGCCTAAACAATAACTTCGCTTAGTAAAATTTTTAACCATTTAAAATTTTTTAAATTTCACGTGCCGGGAAATATAATGCAGTGAATTTTTAACTCATCCCGATCAAATGTAAACACATATTCCGTAATTTATTAACCTTTGCATGAATTCAAAAAAAAAATTTTTTAAATGATATATATAAAAAATGATTTTAGCAATTTTGTTATTTAGAAAAAGATGATATTTAACCTCAATGAAAAATAACTGTACATTTTATTAGAAAGTACTTTTTCATTCACGAACAAAGTTATTTTATATTTAGGAGTCCAAACGAATGTCTGAATCCAAATAAAAGTCTAAAAATAAGAATGTTGCTATTGGCTGTGTAAAAAATTAGCCAATAACTATATTTACCTTGAATGCACATTATTAATTCCACGTGTTCGTTGAACTACTCTATTTCCATTTCATTAACGATTCTCGATACTTGATCACCCTTTCCAACTTTCTTTCCGTGGGAAAGATAGGAACGGATGTATATTCGCAATTTCCGCCAAAGACAAATAGAGAAAAAAAAGAGTTCACGAAGCTCTGACATCGTTAAGTGGAGGCATAAGTTATACGTTCCACGTGTCAACTTGGGGTTCATCGGGTTCATAAAACTATACTACGTGACTTTACAGTGCTGCATCGATTGCCGTGCGTTGATAAAACGTCTCTTTGCGATACGGTATTCATATGAATATATGCCAAATCAATAAAGCAATGACTCATGAAGTCACGAGCGTATCGTAGGTCAACGCCCATCGCTGGGATGCGGAAGACGAAAAAAAAACGTCTACGTTCCGTTGGATTGTCGCAACGCGATAGGAAAAGAGGCGGATTCCTGATTGGCTCGCCGGTAAATGAAATCGGAATAATCATTTGTCCATCAGACACTGACAAGTTCATTTTTTTTAAATGTGTAGAAAATTCTGTAAAATATTCTTGAAATAATAGATTGAGAAAAAAATATTAATTAATATATGGAATTAATTTGATGATGAATAATAATTAAATTAATCTATTGAAAAATAAATAGAAAACCATGTCCATTTTTTCCTCATTTTTTTTTCGCGATATTTTAGTAAAGATTCATTTTTTTTTTTGCAGTCATTAAAAAGTTTAATTTTTTTTTGCAAGCTCCGCATTAGATCATTGTGAAACTAATTTTATCATGAATTTTTATTTTTTTAAAAATGAGATTAAGATATTCTGAAATAAATGTAAATCGAATGCTAGTGAAATAAAATTAGTTAAAATGTGCGCAAGATATTGAACATCTTTTTAAAAAATTCTATTATAATATCAGGGTCATTCCATACCAAGTGGGCCATTAATTTGCCTTCTCGCCAATTTTTCTATAGTTTGTAAGCATAATAATGGAAATTCTGTGAAATTTTGAGAAAAATCGGAATTAACTGTCTTCAAAGAAAAAAAAATATTACTTTATTTTGTCAAAAAATGGCGGAAATTTTTTTTGAGCGTCTATGGAAAATATTTTATTAAAAAGTACATTCATAAACTTAAATTTTATACACACATAATTTTTTTGTACGATCGATAATTTCGAATATACAGAATATTGAAAAAAATGAAATAAAAAAAAATCGTTATTAAATTTTTGGCAAATTATAAAATTGCTAAATTAATATGCAAAAATTATGCTAAATTGATATGCTAAAATTCTGCTAAATTGCTAAATTAATATGCTAAAATTCTGCTAGATTGATATGCTAAAATTCTGCTAAATTGCTAAATTAATATGCTAAAATTCTGCTAAATTGCTAAATTAATATGCTAAAATTATGCTAAATTGCTAAATTAATATGCCAAAATTCTGCTAAATTGCTAAATTATTATGCTAAAATTCTGCTAAATTGCCAAATTATTATGCTAAAATTCTGCTAAATTGCCAAATTATTATGCTAAAATTCTGCTAAATTGCTAAATTAATATGCTAAAATTCTGCTAAATTGCTAAATTAATATGCTAAAATTCTGCTAAGTTGCTAAATTAATATACTAAAATTCTGGTAAATTGCTAAATTAATATGCTAAAATTCTGTTAAATTGCTAAATTATTATGCTAAAATTCTGCTAAATTAATGTGCTAAAATTCTGCTAAATTGCTAAATTAATATGCAAACATTTTGCTAAATTGCTAAATTAATATGCTAAAATTCTGAAATAATTTATGGATGTTCGTGATACTCTAAACACCTTTTGAAAAAATGATGAACACTTTTAGCGACTATGCTAAATTTGGGTGCATGATATTAAATGACCCGGCAATTATAGAAGGATTCGTTTTTTCGTTCTACAATGATTTTTTTATTCAATTAAAACGTACCTCATATTAATATAAACCACGGATTCTATACGGAGAGAAAATTGTCTGAAAAAGCAGCTTATAATGATTTATGTGAAAGCCAACGTGCATAGTATACGAAGCGAATAAGATAGCAGTGTGTGATATCGATCTTGATGACCTCGCACTCCGATACGACCTAGTCTTGTTCATCTAACTCAAACTCTGTCTCTGTTTTTCGTGTCCTTTCGAACTTCCGAACTTTCCATATGTGATAATAATGACCGTAATCACAATGTTTTGATCACGACCCAACTAATTGACGTCTAGAAGCGAGTGATATTTGTCTATCTGTCTGTCTGTCTGTCTGTCGTACGAATTTGATGTATGAATTCATGAAAAATACATTTTTTTACTTAAACACTCTTAAATGCGCGGTGACGTATGAGCTATTAATTAATTTGTGATAATTATCGTCACCTCAAAACCAGCGAATACAATATGTGCATACTATATTGTACTAGCTGATTTCCAGGTGAAGTTAATTAAAGTGGTGAGACAGTATATTTCATACATTATTGGATGTTGAAATTTGATCTGTCTGGTACATAAATTATCTAAAATATAATGCATGTACATTATATAAAATATAATGTACCAAGATTATATGTACAGAGTCTCGGTAGTTTAAATCCTTGTTACAAGACTATAATAATTTTTTTAAATGAATAAAACCGAGCGTTTTTAAATTCAACCATTGAAATTGAAAATAGAAGTGAGAAAATATTTATTTTGTCTTACGAGGTTTCATTAATTATGTACATATCTCATCGTGCTTATAAAAATTCGATAAAATATCATTTTTTAATCGAGAGCATCGAGTCAAAAGCTTTTGAAATATAGTCTAAATTTAGTTTTAAAAAAATGAGAATTTAATTCTGAGCATTTTTTACCTTCTGTATTATTATATAAAAATACTGCGAAGTAAAATTAAATGTTTTTTATGAAAACCTATGGGAGATTTGTTAAAAAATTTTTATAGTAATTCTGAGACTGCTTAATTGTTTGCAGATTTTCAAACTCAAAATTAAAACAAAATGTGAAATTATTTAATGTAACATATTTGATTTCCGTCAATAGAAATATTCAGTTATTATATGAAGATGTGAATTAAATACAAAATTGTAAAAACATGAATTATGATGTGAAAATGCAATTGATGAATACAAGTTTTTCACTTAATGAAAAACGAGTGAATCGACAAAATCCAATGAACTGGGGTGCACCGCTTATTAGCGAGGATCATCCCTAATCGGCGAAAATCATCATCAACAACCATAAAACATGAAAACCCATAATTTTCACGTAGGTATGAATAGGGTGCCAGACGCACAGACGTGTAAACTGGAATTGGAAATTAACTCTGGTGAGCAATGGAATTGGCAGGAGAGGAGGACTACGTAGCACATCAGTATGCTGTAGGCACATAACTGCGTTCCACGGTACGTTGTAATGCAATTTTATATTTTATTTAAACGTATGAAAATACAAATTTTTTTAAAATGTATTCCACACGAATTCAGTCACCCGATTTTTCAATGTTCCCAAAAACTGATGTAATTTTGCGGCATTGTAAATTAGAATTCCGCAAAATCAAATACTAAAATACTAAATAAATATATTAAATATTACTAAATATTAAATACTAAATACTAAATACTAAATATTAAATACTAAATTAAATACTAAATTTCAAAAGCCGTCTACATTTTGTTCCGTTTGCGGGGTAAACCGTTTTGTTGTATTTTGTTTAGTGTATTGTAAAGAAACATAAAAAATAAAAAAGTTCTCATTTTTCTTGCGTTCTTTTTATATAATGGTTTATCTCATTTTTTAAATCGCGTCAAATCTGATTATTGATTTTTTAAAAACCCTAGGATATCCCGATGGATGAAAAACTGTCATTCTGTGCGGATCCGTGAAGTTATCCGGGGTCCATTCGGATTCCAAGTTGGATAACCCATTTGGGGAGGCCCGAGCAAATCCCGGCCAGGATCGAGTCGGAAATAGGGGCTCCCAGACAGATTTCTACATGGGACACTAACATAATAAACTCGAATAAAACAATTTCGCTTCCTCTATGAGCAAGCAAAAACAAATTTATTGCCAACAACCAACAAACTGCTGGGGGCACCTTATCAGCGAGGATCGCCCCTGATCCGCGAAAATCATCATCAACCATAAAACACGTAAACCTATAATGCGCTCGAAGTCATGAATAGTGTGCCAGTTCTGTACAGAACCGTCACACAAGTGCCCCCCTGCGGTGAGTCACAGCTTTTGTGGCGCACAAACGTGTAAACTGGAATTCGAAATTAACGCTACCCGAGTTGAAATTCAGACCCTCTTCAGAATGTAAATGTATCAGTCGGGCGGGGTAAACGGAGGTTCCTCCATTCCTTTGACACTCGTCAAAACCTCCGAAAATGACAGATATTACCCGAATGGAGTAAACGGAGTCTAAAGGAGAGTACAATTCTTATGTTTGGACCTCCAATTAGGTTGCACAGAGTGAGATGCGGTTCGTAGCTCGCCAGTATCATTTTAGTCCATTTTGGGTGTACCGATATAAACAAATCTATCGCACGAAAACAAAACTTCCTCTATGAGTAATCAAAAACGAATTTATCACCAACAACCAACGAACTGATGGGTGCACCTTATCAGCGAGGATCGTCCCTGATCCGCGAAAATCATCATCAACCATAAAACACGTAAACCCATAATGCGCTGGAAGTCATGAATAGGGTGCCAGTTCTGTACAGAACCGTCACACAAGCGCCCCCCTGCGGTGAGTCACAGCTTTAGTGGCGCACAAACGTGTAAACTGGAATTCGAAATTAACGCTACCCGAGTTGAAATTTAGACCCTCTTCAAAACCTAAATATAGCAGTCGCGCGGGGTAAACGGAGGTTCCTCCATTCCTTTGACACTCGCCAAAACCTCCGAAAATGACAAATATTACCCGAATGGAGTAAACGGAGTCTAATGTAGAGTGAAATTCTTATGTTTGGTCCTCCAATTAGGTTGTACAGAGTGAGATGCGGTTCGTAGCACGCCAATGTCATTTTAGTCCATTTTGGGTGTACCGACATAAACAAAACTCGAAAAAAATCTTTCGCACGAAAACAAAACTTCCTCTATGAGTAATCAAAAACGAATTTATCACCAACAACCAACGAACTGCTGGGTGCAAATTATCAGCGAGGATCGCCCCTGATCCGCGAAAATCATCATCAACCATAAAACACGTAAACCCATAATGCGCTCGAAGTCATGAATAGGGTGCCAGTTCTGTACAGAACCGTCACACAAGCGCCCCCCTGCGGTGAGTCACAGCTTTAGTGGCGCACAGAAGTGTAAACTGGAATTCGAAATTAACGCTACCCGAGTTGAAATTTAGACCCTCTTCAAAATGTAAATGTATCAGTCGCGCGGGGTAAACGGAGGTTCCTCCATTCCTTTGACACACGCCAAAACCTCCGAAAATGACAAATATTACCCGAATGGAGTAAACGGAGTCTAATGTAGAGTACAATTCTTATGTTTGGACCTCCAATTAGGTTGCACAGAGATGCGGTTCGTAGCGCGCCTGTGTCATTTTAGTCCATTTTGGGTGTACCGACATAAACAAAACTCGAAAAAAATCTTTCGCACGAAAACAAAACTTTCTCTATGAGTAATCAAAAACGAATTTATCACCAACAACCAACGAACTGCTGGGTGCACCTTATCAGCGAGGATCGTCCCTGATCCGCGAAAATCATCATCAACCATAAAACACGTAAACCCATAATGCGCTGGAAGTCATGAATAGGGTGCCAGTTCTGTACAGAACCGTCACACAAGCGCCCCCCTGCGGTGAGTCACAGCTTTAGTGGCGCACAAACGTGTAAACTGGAATTCGAAATTAACGCTAGTGAGCAGAGAGGAGTTGCCAGGAGAGGAGAGAAGACCACCACCACCACCACCACCACCACCACCACCACCACCACCAGAGAAATAGTAAGCGCGTAGCGCGTCAGTGTGCAGTATGTAACTGCGTGCCACGGTACGTTGTAACGCACCGTCAGTGAGGAAACGCAATGAGACAGAGAGAAAGAGAGAGAGACGGACTTTCCGAAAACGCGGCGAGAGGAGGAAGGGCCGCTTTCACGCAACCAACTGGAAAATCATCCGCGACGGGTGATTCGTCTACCCCTGCCGTTATTCGAGCGGACTCTCTCGCCCTCGGCCTCTCTATATTTCCTGGTCGGTGTGTGCGCTATCCCGTGCCCAGTAACCCACCTCTCTTTCGCTTCTACGCTACCATTAACGTCAGCAAACTCGCGAGCTTGCCATCCCAACTGTAGAGCGCCGATGGGCGCTGCATCTATACAGTGTATTTCTGGCCCTTTCGACCTCGCTACACTATTCGAAGCCCCGGAGAGTATACCCCCCGTTATAAAGTCCGCCGTATCCGACCCGTATCGTGACAACCGTACGACCCACGATAAAAATTAAAGCCTCCGACGCCTGACCGAAAAAAAATGTCCCAGGTAAAAACAACTCGATGTTTGACTCTGCGTGCTTTTGTTGGGAAAACAAAAAGTTCTTGCCTCTTCATGGTTTAGTCTTTGGCCACCATCATATGTCCGGTGTGTTTAGTCGACTGTAGAATGAATCGTGAAGAATTAATGAAAACACTACACTGTAAAAAAATTTTGTTTGAAAATTAATATACGGTATATTAAGCTTGGATGCATATACCGTCATATTAATTTTCAGACGCATTCGTCATTGACAAATACGATATTTATATATTAAAACTAGGATTTTATCCTAATCTCCCCCCTATCCGGGCTTGTGAAAATTTTTGAAATTTGAATGTGAAACCCCGTCGGAAACCTCTCGGAACCCCCCTCCCCCCCCCGCCCCGTCAGAAACCCCGTCACACGACCCCTCAGAAGCCCCCCTCACCCCGTCGGAAACCCCACCACTCAGCCCTTCAGAAATCACCTCACCCCGTCAGAAACCCCGTCACTCAACCCCTCAGAACCCCCCCCCCCCCTCTCTCCACCAGAAACCCCGTCACTCAAACCCTCAGAACCCCCCCCCCATTCCGTCAGAAACCCCGTCACTCAACCCCTCACGAACCCCCCCCCCCCCACTCCGTCAGAACCTCCGTCACTCAACCCCTCAGAAACCTCCCCACCCTGTCAGAAACCCCGTCACTCAACCGCTCAGAAGCTCCCCCACCCCATCAGAAACCCCGTCACTCAACCCCTCAGAAACCCCCTCCACCCCGTCAGAAACCCCGTCACTCAACCCGTCAGAAACCCCTCCACCCCGTCAGAAACCCCCCCACCCCGTCAGTAACCCCGTCACTTAACCCGTCAGAAACCCCCCCACCCTCCTTACGCTGGTTTGCTCGGAATTTTTCTAAGTCCTTCGATTCTTGACACAGCGGTGGCGACGGCGGCGACGGCTGCGGCGGCGGAGGCGAGATCTTTTTATAATAGAGACATAATCACGTACTGTAATTTTTAAATACCAGTATCCGAGAATTCTTATACTATTCGTAAATTTACTATAAAAGTATATTAATATAGTTTTTACTATAAAAAAATTTACTATGAAAGTAAATGTCATATCGTTTGATATATTAAATTCACTTGCATTTTTTACAGTGTACAACATTTGGTTTTGAAAATTAATATACCGTATACAGAGCTCGGATACATATACCGTATATTAATTTTCAGATGCATTCATCATTGGCAAATACAATATTTGTATATTAAAATGAAGATTACAATACTCACGTACTGTAATTTTCAAATACTTGTATTGGAGAATTGTTATATTATTCTAAAAATTTACAATAAAAGTATATTAACATGGAATTCATATACCCATTTCGTAAATCTCATATCGTTTTGTATATTAAATTCTCTTGCTTTTTTAACAGTGTATATTGCTAAAAATATTTTGAAAATTAATATATGTATTGGAAGTTGTTTTGCAGATACGATATTTTTAATTTTATATTATTTTTATTAAATTTCATTTAATATACAGATTTGTTGTAAATTTCAATAACCATATTATAAAAACTTCTTTTATAAAGTGTTTAGTATACTGAATATTAATTTCCAGCAATTTTTTTGTATATTAATTAATATTTGTATATTAAATTTAATATACGCGTATCCGCAAAAAAAATGCCAATACAATAATTTTCATACAAAAATTACTAACAGTATATGCCAATAACTGTATAAGTATTCAAAACGCTGAAAAGTGAGAGTGAGAAACAATTATGGCAAATGTTCGAATAATTATAATATCAGTAATTAAATCGTAACAGTTTTATTACTTATTGGTAATTTATTGATTAATATTATATTATATATAATATTTATTAAATATACTATTTAATATACATTAAATATAAATCAGTGATTTATTAAATTATTCAAACTAATCATGCTCATACTATTAATTCGTTGACGAGTCTCAAAATTAATAAGGATTTTCAAAAACGTGTTCCAATTTATGTAATAATCATAGAAAATTATTATGATATAACCAATTCGTATATATTAATATACAATACCACTTGTAAATGAAACAACATTTTTCGACATAAAATGTGCTCGATTCTTATGACACTTTATTTTTATTGATTAACAATTTTTCACACGCGATAAAAAAATAAATTCACCATTTTTTTTTTTGCTCAGCGCATTCTCCAACCAATTGCCATATTCTCGAGCTTTTTCCTGATTTTCACGATTTTTTTTAATCAGCCGGAAATTTTCAAAGTTTTTCACGTTTTTCCGGATCGTTGGTCATCATGCATTTGCTGTTTGACTCTGTGTGCTTTGTTGTGAAAAAAAAAAAACTTCAGGTCTTTTGTGGTTTAGTCGTTGGCCCCCACAGTTCACCTGTTCTGGTGATTGGTGGACTCTGTAGAAAATAGTGAAGAATGCTTGAAAAAAACTATGCCAATAACTGTATTTTTCGTACTATTCCTGCGTGGCCAATCACTGGTACATTTATTTTGTATAGTGTATTTCACTAGAACAGTTTCGTTTGGGCCATTGTCCCTCACGATTGGCTGGATCCGTATTGCAAAGAATTAATGCACCTTCCGTGATGCGTGAGCATCGAATAGCTTTTATCATCGAGCTTGTATTTATTTTATTGCTTTAAAAAAAAAAACGCCCGACGGGAAATTAATTTCACTGGGTTCCTGGTTGTTTTTTATCATTTGTCGAGGTAACTGTGAGAAAGTGTAACGATAAATTTTTCCCGCGCTCATAAAGGCAACTTCGGGAACGATGGGAAAGAATGAGAACTATATATATATATGTCTTCGTATTGTTACATACTTGAATATTATGAATTATTGTTATATAGCACCGACTGGTGCAATAGTGCTTAAATATTATCTGCAACAATATTTCGAGCACAAAAACATCAATTCGAAATTTTTTTACTATTTTCGGAGGGCCACCAATTAATTTAAAAAAAGGGTCCATTTAAAAAATCGTATAAAAAAAAACGATGCTGTCAATTTTTATTATCTATATAGTATATATCTACTTTGCATCCTTGTTTTGAATAAATTTTCAAAATGTCAATTCAACGATATTTTTGTTGTCAATAAATAATAAAAAATATTAAAATTCCTATAAAATCCAAACCCTTCTGCGAATCTTCCCTAAATTGTATATCTATGAACACTTAATATTATTTCGTTTACGTACAAAATTTGAGTTCGATTATTCACATTTTACAAAAGTGAAAAGAATCAATTAAATTTTTCGAAAAACTCAAAAGTCCATGAAAACCGAACCACTTGTCCGATTTTGACAAAATTCAATAAGAAATAATATTAAATGTACCTGCGCTTATGAAGAATTATTAAGAAAAATATCCCAAGTTTTCCGAAAGTTAAAAGACTCACGCTTTTTTAAAAATAATTTCAAAAGCTATAAAATTTTATTTCTCCATAAATTTTGAAACAAAATATTTTTTATGAAACCATATTTTACATATATTCCATATATATATTCCATATATTTTGTATACATTTTTGCACCCATATATGTAACATATATGCAGCACATAAATCTTTTTGGCACCATATATTAACCACATATGAGGCATTCTCTGTCAGTTCAGCGACTTTTTTTCGATCCTCTCAGATCTGTCCCATAATTGGCCACATTTTAGTACCACTTAAAAGCACTCTTTGTGAATTTTTTCAGATTTTTTAATCCATCCATTTAGGAAATGTATATTTTTTTTGTTATTCATATAACTTCGATGGCGTAAATCTGACAAAAAAATCACACATACAAAAAAATGTGGTTTTTCAATTAACTTTGTATTGCAATATGTCTCATATTTTTATTCGTGTTGCAAAAGCTGTTTACAGCAACAAAAAAATGTTAAACAATTTTTTTTACTCATTCGGATACCTTCGATATCACTGCCAATTTTATAAAAGTTACAGGGATATGTCAAAAGCATACCAAAAAATTGACATAGTGGGCATCGACTATTTGAAGGAGGAAAAAAATATTTTCCAAAATTTTCGATCCAACAAATGGCTATACGCACTAATAACTGTATGTAAACCCTGAAGGCTGTGTCGTCGTTACACGTCAAGTAGCTCAGTGGATCGATTATTTGAAGGAATAACAAAAAATAAGTGAAATAAAAAATATATAAAAATAAAAAACAATTAAATAAATTTAATTAATTTTCTTTCTTTTTTGAATCCTTCAAGTAGTCGATGCCCACTACACCAATTTTTTTGTAGGTTCTATACATGTCCCTACAGCTTATAAAAAATTGAGAGTAATATCGAAGGTGTCCGAATGAATGAAAAAAATTGTTTAACATTTTTTTTGCTGAATATCGCTTTTGCAATAAGACTAAAAATATGAGACCTATTGTATTACAAAGTTGAGTGAAAAACAACATTTTTTTATACATGTATTTTTTTCGTCAGCCTTACTCCATCAAAGTTATATGAATAATAAAAAAAAATACATTTCCCAAATGGATTGTTTAAAAAATCTGAAAAAATTCACAAAGAGTGCTTTTAAGTGGTACTAAAATGTGTCCAATTATGGGATAGATCTGAGATGGTCGAAAAAAAATGGCTGAACTGGCAGAGAATGCCTCATATGATATATATAAATTTTTCTATCTGGGGAAGTAAAATATATGAGTTTCTACAATTACTTCAATTAAAAATTCCGAGATTATTGTTAACATAACCAGACCATGCAACCAATCAATAAAAATACGTTTTTAGATGCCATTTTTTATCGATTAAAAAAAAACCTCGAATAATTTTTTTTCAGAAACTATGGTACCCCTTAAGGATCCTGACATTGACATATCGAATTTTTTTCCACGAGAAAGAGTAAGCAAAAAAAATGATGAGAGTACTGTGCACCCATCGTAGACCATGGACAGCGCGGTGGAGCTTTTGCTTGCTAAATATACTGCACATTGAAGTTTCACTATACGTGGAGGAAAAAAAAATACACGATAAGGTAGTAGCACTCTCTGCTAACGAAACGTGCAACCCCGCCGATGGTTGTTACGCTTCCGCGTGCACACAAAATCTACATACGGAGTATCGTGTTACACGCAGCAGCCAGAAAGAGAAAAAGCAAAACGTAGAAAGGAGAGAAAGAGAGAGAAAGATAGAGAGTTGTGGTACGTAGTGTTATTTGTAAAAATGGCGACTTCCGCGCACAACGACCCTCTCCGCGCTTTTTAATGCCTGCACGTTCGCTCGTACGTTCAGCATACACATCAGAGTATATACGGCTTCCTTTCCCTCTTATCCACACGAGTTTCCTCCCTCTCGCCACCTTAACCATACCGCATGTGCGTTTTCGCTTTCGACGACTGCGCCTTGTCCTCGTCATCGCTCCTTTCCATGTGAGAAACGACTATATGGGGCATTATACACCGATCGGACCACCATTTACCACGACCATTGTCGATATCGTCCATATTTTTTTTAGTTATTCGCCTTAATGGTTGGAACATGGTCATTTTTGCTTCCTCATAGAGGAAGCTTTGTTTTCATGAAAAAAAAATTTTTCGAGATTTTAATGTCAGGACACTTAGAATTGTCCAAATCGTCCAAAAAAGTAATCTAGAAAAAATGTCCGTATGTATGTATATGTGTGTGTGTGCGTGCCCGCGTGCGTGCGTGCGTGCCTGCGTGCGTGCGTGCGTGCGTGCGTGCGTGCGTCCGTGCGTGCGTGCGTGCGTGCGTGCGTGCGTGCGTGCGTGCGTGCGTGCGAGCGTGCGAGCGTGCGTGCGTACGTGCGTGCGTGCGTGCGTGCGTGCGTGCGTGCGTGCGTGCGTGCGTGCGTGCGTGCGTGCGTGCGTGCGTGCGTGCGTGCGTGCGTGCGTGCGTGCGTGCGTGCGTGCGTGCGTGCGTGCGTGCGTGCGTGCGTGCGTGCGTGCGTGCGTGCGTGCGTGCGTGCGTGCGTGCGTGCGTGCGTGCGTGCGTGCGTGCGTGCGTGCGTGCGTGCGTGCGTGCGTGCGTGCGTGCGTGCGTGCGTGCGTGCGTGCGTGCGTGCGTGCGTGCGTGCGTGTGTGTGTGTGTGTGTGTATGTATATATACAACTCCGAAAATTCAAAAGCCGATAACTCAAGAACGGTTTTGCATATCGCGCTCAAATATGGCACACAAGATTTTATGCCGTTTTGAATTTTTTTAAAAAAGGACGTGCTCGCTCTAACCTTCGTACAATTTAGTCTATTTTGCTAAATAGTTGGTTATAAGAGTAGGTGCACTCAATACTGTTTGGTATTGAATTTGGCTCGAATCGGTAAAGTGGTTCAGATTTTATGGAATTTTGAATTTTTCAAAAAATTGACATTATCGCTCTATTGTAACTTTTGCAAAACTTGAAATAGCGAGCTCAAATTTTGTATATAAATGAAACAATATTCAGCCATTATATATGTATAATTTAGTGACAAACGGTATGAAATTTGTGATTTTATGGAATGTTGAATTATTTTTAATAATATATAAATACACGCATTCGAAAGTTTTTAAACGCAATTTTGAAAAATTCACAAGTGCGCGAAATATGCGATGAAAAATTTGAAAAAAATGGAGCATTCTCCATCCATTGGGGCGAATGATTAAAAAAATAATCAACTATATCGACAATGGTCGTGGTTAATGGTGGTCCGATCGGTGTATAATGCCCTATACATCCTTCTCTCTTTCTTTTTCCCTTTCCTCGTTCTGCGGTATTGGTAGGTATCATCGTTCGCGACTGCGGTCGCTCTATGCGCGCATGCATCCAGTTCGTGACACGCGACAAGCCCCACAGAGCCACACGACAGCTTTTCATACGTACATAGACATTACATGCCCACGTGGATAGCATACCACTTGCTGTAACATACTACACAATACTGTAGAACTATATTGGGCTGTTACCTATGCCTTAAGATGGTCGTTTGCGGCCTTGCGGATTACGTTTAATATTTCCACGACTATTTTCAGTCATAAACGCAAGCTACAAACGGAGTTTACATTTGCGTTACCGTTTTCTGTGATGTACTTCTGTTACATTGTTGATAAAACTGCGTTGCAGTACCATTTTTTTTTAATAGTCCCTTAAATGAAAATTTTTGTGCAAAACTTTTTTTTAAGATATGTCGGGTATATATATTCAACCAACATTTTGACTCGATGAAAAATATTAACGTTCCGCAATAAGACAAAAATCTAATAACATTTTTTTTTTGGGTATATGAATTACCATTTTTTTATTAGTCCCTTAAATGAAATAAAATTGTGGTGTATAACGTTTTTTAAGATGTATCGCATATATATATCCAGTTAACAGTTTGATTCAATGAAAAATATGAACGTTCCGCAACAAGAAAAAATCTGAAAACATTTTTTTTTACATGTGAATTAACATTTTTTTTTATTAGTCCCTTAAATGAAGTAATAATCAAATTTATCGCATTTTTAATTGTCAATTAATTACGAGTGGACGATGGAGATAAACATAATGCTTTATCTATGTGTTTGCGCAATAAGGGTCGTAGTAATGATTGTTATTCATACGTAAACGTATCATAACAACAACAAGCCCTTGATTCTCTATTGAAAAGTAGCTAATTCATTTTCGGCAAACCGCTGTTTTGTAATTGGGTAAGTTATTCGATATTCTTGACTTGTATGGTTATAATAAAAATAAAAGTCCCTTTATCACTTTTCCTTATTCATGGAGAAAATTTGTTTTGATTCAAAAATGAATTTTGTCATTTTTATATTAGAATGCTCTAAATGGTCTAAAACATCGAGGGAAAAATAAGAAATAAAAAATAAAAAGTCTGGATGTGTATGTGCAAATTTTGTTATTAAGGCTCTTCCTTTTTTTCTTACTTCTGGATCAAGTTTGGCATACAAGTGGGTTATCGTTAAACACGAATTGGGATTATATTTGACGTTAATTAGTCGATAGATTCATATATTATACTATTTACAAATATTTGAAAAAAGTCTTTTCGCGCTCTAAGTTTTTTCTAGAAAACTTTCATCTAGGAATTGGATACAGCTTCATGGAGAAAATGGAGCTGGGTTAAAGTTCCGAATGGTAAATACGCGAAAGTATAAAATTCCGAAATTTGATATCTCATCTACATTTTTGACGAAATGTTTTCTAGCGAATTTCGTCAAAAATGTAGTTGAATGTAAGTTGAGTCCATCTTAGGTCAACCCTCAATAAATCAACCAACCAAAAAATAAAATTTGTTGGGTCAACTAACTATTTATTATTAGTTGAATGAAAATTTGTTGCCTCAAACATCCGTTTGGTTGGTATAATGACCTGGTATTAGTCACATTTACCATTCCTACTTAGTTGACTTAAATAGGTCACACAACGAATGTTATTCCTGTTCCAACTAAGTAAGATAGTTGGCGCCACAAAAATAGTCGGCCGAACTAATTATTTAGTTCGAGAAACGATCAGAGCCAACCACCTGAAAATAGTTGACCTAACGAAGAAATCGTCTGTCTTTCAGAGCACTAAGGCACTTGGTTGGGTCTAACTACTTTTTTTGTTAACCTAACAAAGTCGTTTTTTCTGTGTGAGCCACGATCTGGAATCCACTCCGATTTCAGTGGGACGTCCTTTTTATGGTAACCCTGGCAAATCCTGATTCATGATAAACTGTCATCCAGTATGGAAGTGGAAATCCATTCGGGATCTATTCGGATTTCAAGTTGGATAACCCATTTAAGGAAAACCGACCAAATCCCGACCAGGATCGAGTCTCAAACTAGGATGTCCATACTGATTTCTACATGGTTACGTGGAACTGTGTTATTATCCAATCGATTTTCTGATTTTTTACTTTATTTTTTTTATCATACTAAGCAGGTGGGGGTCAAAATACCGAATGGCTAAAATAACGAATTTCAAAATGAGGAGCGACTAAATATAGAATCGCCATCATTATGAAATTCGCTATTTTACACGGCGAAAAAGACTTAGTTAGATCAACCAAGACGCATGGTTATATATGCGCCAACTAAGTTATTGGTTAGACCAACCAAGTTATTGTTTGACCAACCAAGTTATTTTTTGACCAACCAAATTATTGTTTGACCAACCAAGTTATTATTTGACCAACCAAGTTATTGTTTAACCAACCAAGTTATTGTTTGACCAACCAAGTTATTGTTTGACCAACCAAGTTATTGTTTGATCAACCAAATTATTATTTGACCAACCAAGTTATTGTTTGACCAACCAAGTTATTGTTTGACCAACCAAGTTATTGTTTGACCAACCAAGTTATTGTTTGATCAACCAAGTTAATGCTTAAACCAACTAAATCATCTTGGTTAGTCAATCAATAACTTGGTTGGTTAACAAATAACTTGATTGGTCTAACCAATAACTTAATTGGCGCATATATAATGCGCCAACTAAGTTATTGGTTAGACCAACCAAGTTATTGTTTGACCAACCAAGTTATTGTTTGACTAACCAAGTTATTGTTTGACCCACCAAGTTATTTTTTGACCAACCAAATTATTGTTTGACCAACCAAGTTATTATTTGACCAACCAAGTTATTGTTTAACCAACCAAGTTATTGTTTGACCAACCAAGTTAATGTTTGACCAACCAAGTTATTGTTTGATCAACCAAATTATTATTTGACCAACCAAGTTATTGTTTGACCAACCAAGTTATTGTTTGACCAACCAAGTTATTGTTTGACCAACCAAGTTATTGTTTGATCAACCAAGTTATTGCTTAAACCAACTAAATCATCTTGGTTAGTCAATCAATAACTTGGTTGGTTAACAAATAACTTGATTGGTCTAACCAATAACTTAGCTGGCGCATATATAACTAAGCGCTTAGTTGTTCTAACCAACCCTTTTTTTGCGTTTAGCCGTTCGCCATTTTGACCATTCGCCATTTTCATTGCATTTTAATAAGATACGGGGTCAAAATAGCGAATGATCAAAATAGCTAATTTCATAGTGATGGCCAATCTAAATTCAGACGTTCCTTATTTTGAAATTCGCTATTTTAACCATTCCCTATTTTCATCCCCACCCTATTAAGCGAACAGTACAAAAAAATGCTAAAAAATTTCATAACATTGAGCGAAGTCAGCGCCCTAAGCCCTTATAGTCGTGACGATGCGCTGCACACGTCTTGCCGAATAAACGTCGAAGGCAACAGCCACGAAATTAAAGCCGCAGCATCAAGCTCAGCACGGAGGATGGACATAAGCACAGCCCCCTAATGCGAAACCTGTGAAAGGCGTAACACGCTCGGCGTTCTCGGCGTGAATGGAACTTCGTGGCTTCCACAGTACGGATACATTGCACTATATGCATATAGTACAGGACTCGCCTACCAATGCAACCATCTCTGTCCCTACTATCTATCCATGTGGCTGCACGATCCGTGCGATCGGAACGCCACTATGCACGCATCCAATTTCGCGATTCGGCGAAGCCGTCGTCGTTGTCGCCATTGCAGGTCTCGGGCGTGTGCCACAACCGCCACCAACGGCTAGAGGATCGACAGTTTCACGGCAATTCGATTCCCCGTTACCATTCTCTGCTCTGTGCAGCTATTTCTCAGTTCTAGTTCCACATCTCGATGTTCTCCGCCTCTATATATATATATATACATAGATTATATATATAGGCTACATATGTAACAGATCCTGTGGTCACATGGGTGTTATGTAACGTTAGGTAAAAAGAACCCGATATGAGACCGACCACAAAAATGGACGGTGCAATTTTTTTTTATTAAAATGGCTCGAAATATATTCGAGACTTTATCGCGTCTCTCGTTTTATTATTTCAATACCTTTCGAGCTTCGTGTTGGAGGCTTCTTCTTACATTGGCTTAGAGGCCCTAGATGGATTTTCATGAATTTCGCGGGTTATCAAAAAAAAATTTTTGTGAAACTTAACGTTCGGATGGAGAAAAAATTTGTCTGTTGTTGTCGTAAGTTATTTTGTAAGTAAACATTTGTCTGTTGTCCTTTTGTTGTCGTAATTTTTGTTTTAATAGCATCTTCACTACTCTGCGTTATTGTAAGCTAATCAGTTTTCCTTGGAAACGTTAATTAACTATTGACCATTTGGTATTACGTATGTGATGATTAAGGGGAGCGACTCAGGTACAAATAATTGATTTTGGAAATTCAATATCATCCAAATCCTATTGCATATAAAAATGCCCAATGCACTATATTGTAGGTACTCGATTAAAGGATTTTTTACTGTCGTCTGACTTGCATATGCTTTTAAATATTATCTTAAGCAAAGATCTTAGGTTTTCCATTCTGCGCATGATTCAGATCAAACTACTAGGCAGATTGGAATGGTTGAAGTTTCATTTTCTTCTTCATGAAAAGATACACCGGCTAAATGGAGAAAATGTTAATAAAAGGTAATATTTTTTAAGTGACATAATTATTAATAAATAAATTTTACGCCATTTTCTAAATCAGTGATTAACTTGGTTTTCAGAATGAAAAAAAATAGTTTGCTCCATTTAGCCGGTGTATCTTTTCATGAAGAAGAAAATGAGACGTCAATGATTCCAATCTGCCTAGTAGTTTGATCTGAATCATGCGCAGAATGGAAAACCTAAGAACTTTGCTTAAGATAATATTGAAAAGCATATGCAAGTCAGACGATAGTAAAAAATTCTTTATCGAGCACCAACAATATAGTGCATTGGGCATTTTTATATGCAATAGGATTTGGATGATATTGAATTTCCAAAATCAATTTTTTTGACCTGACTTCCTCCCCTTAATTGTAATCATTTATTAAATGAATTGTTTGCAGTTGAAAAAAACTTTTTATTTAATTGTGGCGAAAATTTTTGCAACATTTTTTATACAACAAATTAGCTTTTCTACATTTTTTGTAAAAATAATGACAATAATTTTTCGAAATTAACAAAAAAAAAAAAAGTCCACCGACAATTTACGTACAAAAGCTTGTTATTAAAAGTACAAAAATTTGAATATAAATTTTACTGCTCAATTAGTCGAAATCTCGTATAGAAGAAAATTATTAAGAGCATATTTATCATTAACCTATTTCGTCTGATATGATTACAAGTATCGATTATATTTTCGTAGCACAAAAACCCGATAAAATAAAGTTGACCCACTATTCCCCCCTTAACCCCCTTTAACCCAATAAATCTTACTCCCAGAGCTGAGGATTACGCCTCATATAGATCCTCACTTTTCCAGTTGGAGAGCAAGTGGGTAGCGAGCCGCGCACGGGACGGTCCTTCTCTCGTTCTCGGTCGGGAATTTTTGAATCAAGAAAATTCCCTCGAGAGGATATGTCGTAGGAAATTGAATTTCTTTCGTAGCATAAGCGAGAGCATCCGCGCGGCATCAAACGGGGCCGGCGGCTGCAGCTTCCTTCTTCTCTCTTTCTCTCTCTCTCTCTCTCTCTCTCTCTCTCAATCTGTGCTCTCGGGACGCATCAGAGCCCAACCCGGTCCGCGTTAGGTGGTAAAAGAGCAGAAAGTCAGTCGCATTCTCCTCGCGGCAGGTTCAACGAACCCCGTGCACCTCGCTCGCGAGTTGTGCGGCCTCAGCTCGCCTCGCTCACTCACTCTCGTCGCGCTATTGCTCACCGGACAGATGAGAGACTGTTATACACGTACACGTTAAACGTACGGTGGCTGTTACGCGACAAACCCTCTTGCCAGAAACACCTTGACGACCACTTTGTCCTGTTTTCCGGAAGTACGTCAACCGTGGATCATCATGTATATATACAACGTCGAGAGTATGTATGGGAAGAGCGGGGCAAAATGGCAACATCGAGCTAAACCCAAGCAGAAATTAATTCAACCCGAACAGAAATTTTTAGCGTTACTTCTAGCAGAAATAAGGCCCTGATCGGGCTATGAGAAGGCCCTGATAGGGCATTAAAAGCACCAGATTAACGCCTGATCCCGAGTAGAAATTCTGATACCGGCGCAACAAGGGCGTTATCAGGTAGGCCGCAGTTCCTTACCAGGCAGTGGCAGGGCAACCGGACCAGGCCCGCAACCAAAACGTAACGTTGTGGTTGATATGGCCATGATCGGGGAGACTGTTAAGGCCATGATCGGGGAACTGTTCAGGCCATGATCGGGGAACTGTTCAGGCCATGATCGGGGAACTGTTCAGGCCATGATCGGGGAACAGTTCAGGCCATAATCGGGGAAATTGCTCAAGCCGTAATCAGGATACCTGTTCGAGCCGTGATCGGGATACCTGTTCGAGCCGTGATCAGGCTCGAGTAAGGATCCTACCTGGAACTTTCCAGGCAGGAAATTCATGAATGAATTAGAACGCGTGTTATATTTTTTGTTTTCTTTATTACTTTAAGCTTCTCAACTTAAACAAACTTTCATAAAACATTTAATGTTCAACAAATATATATTCTTTTTGTACCTCTGGAAACATGGAAACTGTAGGTACTTATCTTATTTTGCGAGAAACACAGAAAGCTGAGTTAAAGCGTGCCAAACTTGATTCGACTTCTCGATTGTAATGTTACCTTAAAAAACTCGCGAAATGAATAATAAAGAATCGGAACATACATCTAGTAAGAGCCGCGTACGGTTTTCTGATCAAAATTGGTGCACAAGATGGCGCTGGGTTAATACAGAATGATAATGTATATCTAATCAGGACCACGTACAGCTTCCTGACCAAAGATATCTTAAATTTTGTTCACATATGGACTAAAGTGGTCGTTTTTTCTTCTCTACATAATGATGTTTATTTGT
The DNA here is from genome assembly GCA_963970395.1 of Ephialtes manifestator. Lineage (NCBI taxonomy): Eukaryota > Metazoa > Arthropoda > Insecta > Hymenoptera > Ichneumonidae > Ephialtes > Ephialtes manifestator. Next base: position 1,007,018 of record OZ019969.1, on the reverse strand, counting down.
AAAAAAAAAGATGATTTTTACCGCTCTGTAAAATTTTTAGAACCTTATGACGTTAGTATTAATTCTATGAAAAAATAACGATATACGTATTGTGGCTTAAACACGACAAATCCTCTTGCCATAAACAGTTTTACGATTACTTTGTCCCGCGTTCCGGAAGTACGTCACTAGGGCATTATTGTGTACACCTAGCGAGTATACATATATGTACAGTTTATACCATGCACCCTAGAGTACCTTTACCTAGGGATTCTACACAACTACGCGTGGAAAAAAAATTTTGCTAGGCCAGAAAATCTTCTACTAATACATTGACAAGATGCATTAGTATATAGTTATATATTTATTATCCTTAATCAAAAAAAATTATTATTCGATCAAAAAAATTGTTATTGTCATTATATCAGTAAAATAATTACCGGCCCAACAAAATTGTTTTCGATTATATATACAGTTATTAAAAATTGTTTAATATTAATAACGATGATTAATAACATTCGTAAAATTTTTAATCTCTTCAATTGCAACAATTCTGCATTTTTTAAATTATACCGTATCTCAAAATAACTATAAATCATAGAAAAATCAATGTCTCGACTTGTAAGTTTTTAATAACACTTTTAATGAGCAAGAAACTTTTTTTACAATATGCATTATTTATTATCCTTATTCAAAAACATTTATTAATCGATCGAAAAAATTGTCATTGTCATTATATCAGTAAAATAATTACTGACCCAACAAAATTGTTTTCAATTATATATACAGTTACTAAAAATTATTTAATATTAATAACGATAATTAATAACATTCGTAAAATTTTTAATCTCTTCAATTGCAACAATTCTGCATTTTTTAAATCATGCTGTATCTCAAAATAACTATAAATCATAGAAAAATAAATGTCTCGACTTGTAAGTTTTTAATAACACTTTTAATGAGCAAGAAACTTTTTTAAAAATATGCATTATTTATTATCCTTAATCAAAAACATTTATTAATCGATCAAAAAAATTGTCATTGTCATTATATCAGTAAAATAATTACTGACCCAACAAAATTGTTTTCAATTATATATACAGTTATTAAAAATTGTTTAATATTAATAACGATAATTAATAACATTCGTAAAATTTTTAATCTCTTCAATTGCAACAATTCTGCATTTTTTAAATTATGCCATATCTCAATATAACTATAAATCGTAGAAAAATAAATGTCTCGACTTGTAAGTTTTTAATGACACTTTTAATGAGCAAGAATTTTTTTTTTAAATACGCATTATTTATTATTCTTAATCAAAAACATTTATAATTCGATAAAAAAAAATTGTTATTGTCATTATATCAGTAAAATAATTACGGGCCCAACAAAATTGTTTTCAATTATATATATACAGTTACTAAAAATTGTTTAATATTAATAACGATAATTAATAACATACGTAAAATTTTTAATCTCTTCAATTGCAACAATTCTGCATTTTTTAAATCATGCTGTATCTCAAAATAACTATAAATCATAGAAAAATAAATGTCTCGACTTGTAAGTTTTTAATAACACTTTTAATGAGGAAGAATTTTTTTTTTTAAATACGCATTATTTATTATTCTTAATCAAAAACATTTATAATTCGATAAAAAAAATTGTTATTGTCATTATATCAGTAAAATAATTACGGGCCCAACAAAATTGTTTTCAATTATATATATACAGTTATTAAAAATTGTTTAATATTAATAACGATGATTAATAACATTCGTAAAATTTTTAAACTCTTCAATTGCAACAATTCTGCATTTTTTAAATCATGCTGTATCTCAAAATAACTATAAATCATAGAAAAATAAATGTCTCGACTTGTAAGTTTTTAATGACACTTTTAATGAGCAAGAAACTTTTTTTTTTTTAATATTCAATATTTATTGTCCTTAATCAAAAACATTTATTATTCGATCAAAAAAATTGTTATTGACATTATATCAGTAAAATAATTATGGGCCCAACAAAATTGTTTTCAATTATATATACAATTATTAAAAATTGTTTAATATTAATAACATTCGTAAAATTTTTAATCTCTTCAATTGCAACAATTCTGCATTTTTTAAATCATGCCGTATCTCAAAATAACTATAAATCGTAGAAAAATAAATGTCTCGACTCGTAAGTTTTTAATTACACTTTTAAAGAGCAAGAAACTTTTTTTTTATTAAAAGTGCCAGTTTTACTGCTTGGTAGAATTTGCAGAATGTTCAAAGTTTATTATTAATTCCAGGAAAAAATCACCGACGGAAACACCTTGACGATTATCTTGGCTCGTTTTACCGAAGTACGTCAACCCTGCATCATAGTGTATGTATATACATATATATATATACATATGCTATATATGTATAGCTACGAGCATATGTGTACAGTTAAACCTGGGCACTCTAGGGAACCTTCACCTAGGGATTGTATACAACTAGTCTCGTCGACGCAAGAATTTAATCGTATTATCGAGGGAGAGAGTCACGTGAATATTATTAACGACGATATATTTTATACTTACTTGGTAGTTTATACTTATAGGAGTGGAACTATCGTAATATTTATTGGATCTTATGGCGAAACTCTTATTCACGCACAGCCAAGAGTCATATGTAGCTTACGGTATTGCGATTAAGGACGATAGGTCGATATAGGTTTAATCCACGATTGAGCACTGCAAGATTTTTTTTTCTTTTCTTTTTTCGCCCACGGTGAAATTTACTATTTGTCGTTGCGAGAGTTCAACAGGTTTGAGATACAGTTAAACACATGCATAAATAGAAAATAATACAAATCGAGGAATAAATTAATATGAAATTCGATATACAATTATAATCAATTATTATAATACATTTTTAGTAGTGTTTGATTCTCGTAAAAAAATAAGTAAATTTTCCAAAGAAATTGCGACTTAGAAATGTCGCTAATAATTTTTTTCTTGTTACTATTAAGGTTGTTCTGTCGGTACGCCAGAGTCATAAATCTCAGAGTCTATATGACATTAAAAAATAATCATACGCATCACTTTGACTGCCTCAATAATAATATCAAAAATAATCGAGAATCCTTCGAAATTGTCGTAATCAAATAAAAACGATTATTTGTAAATAGTTGATATGTTTAGTGCGGATTTGACTTCATTTTTACGATAATTAGGTTAGGAAATGTCATTTGGCCCGGTATCGTGCACTTTGACCTTGGTTCAATTAAACATTATTCCGGAGACTTCACCTTTTTTCATGATCCATCAATTCCTGAATGATTTGCGAATCTGTAGTACTTTTTATTTTTTCTCTATCTTTGATCTAAGTATGTTAATTTTCGATTTAAAGATCAATTTTTCCAGCCCTCCCGTAAGCGCCGTGTAAAAAGATCGATTTTCAAGTTTTAATTGTTCATTCAAATACTCGGTAAAAGCCTTCAAGATTTTGTGCAAGTAAAATTTAATTGCTAAATTACAACATGTCAAAAATTCATGCATATGAGTTTGGATTGCATTCACGACAGAACTACCTTAAGGATCTTTCCAGTGTGACGGCTGGCAAAATAGCCTATTTTCACGATTTTTTTTCGGACGGTTACTATACGCCGATCAATCTGAAATTTTTATGACATATTAAGGTAATCATGAATGACAGAAAATGATTTTTTATAAGACGATTTTTATTGTTTAAATATATATTTTTATTGTTGAAAATAATGTTGATAAAAAAGATAGCTTCATGATGGACATCTTAGGGGTCGCAAATTTGATCTGAAAAAAAAACCCAAAGGATTATTAATTAGTATGCGATTGGCTATCGCGCTATGGAGGCTTTTTTTAAATAAAAATTGACAAAATGGCGGCGGTTTGAACAAAAATTACCGAATTCAGCCGGTTTTTTCGACAGTTTATATTTTTAACAAATGGGAACTTTTTTAAAAAAAGCTTCCATAGCACGATAGAGGGTAGCGTGAAGAATGTTCTCCTCCTTTTTTTCACATTGGAAAGATCCCTTAAACAGCATAAAAAAAAGATGCAAAATAGAACTTTGCACATTGCTTCCTCATTCTTTTTCGCTTTTTACAAAGCCGCCTCTATAAGAAAATTTCTTTATTTTATATTTTGGCTCCTCATAGAGGAAGCTTTGCGAACGATAAAAATTATTGTCGAAATTGATGATTTCTGATGTTTTAAAAAATCCAGAGCGACACCAATAAATTTTTTAAAAATTCAAAATCACGTAAAATCCGAACCGCTTTACCGACCATCACCAAATTTGATACGTAGCAGGGCTGAATGTTATTTTTCCTGTGTAGAAAATTTCAGTCGGTTAGTTGAAATTTTGCCCGAATTAGAGCAAAACGAAAATTTTTCGAAAAATTCAAAATTTCATAAAAACCGAACCGCTTTACCGATTTGGCCCAAATTCTGTAGTAATGTAAATTTCAATTCGCGTCACTTTGGCGCGTTACATGAGCGCGCGACATCGATATCAATAGTATCGATAAATCGATCACTGAACGCGTTATTATTAAGATTTATTCCCGAAAATAAACGGAGACACCCGACCCATTTCCCGAATATCATTCGCTCCATTGTAACACGACAGAGCTGACTCTCTCTTCTCTCATCCATCGAGGTGAGCGGACGCGTTCACCAAATCATAAGATAAGTAGACGTATTTGTGAATAAAAGATTGATATATTTGTCATTTGTATAAAGAATGTATTAGAACGTTGTGTTGAGAAGAGCCAGAATATTAATAAAATTATATCGTACATTAATGAATATTTTAATTTTGTCTATTGTTCACCTTGAAATGTTGATTATAAAAATTCCCATCACTTTTTGTATCATCTTTATAAGTTTATTTGTGGTTTATATCCGTGAATTTATAACAATAGAGTCAGTAATAATTTTAAAAATAAATGCATCCAAACAAAATTAATTTAGAATAAAAATAAAAAGAAATATTAAGAAAATATAATAAATGTATAAATAATTTTAAATAAAATAAAATAAAGTAAAACATATTAATTAACTTTGACATTTGTTAAAATAAATAAAATAAAAGTAGAAAAAACAGATATTACAATTCAATACCAACGATCGTATCACTTTGTTCAATTTTAAAACGAAGTTTCAGCCCAATAGCTAAAAATTTGTTCGAGCTAGAGCATTTACGTACTTTTTTCAAAATTTCAAAATTCTTATAAAAGTGAAATACGTTAAGCGATTTTTGCAAAATTTATACCAATTGAAGATTAGCCCGTAATGTACATGTTGTTAAAATTTTGGCTGATTCGATCGACTACTTTATAAGTTACAGATATATTACAGATAAATGAATTTTTCTTTCCTCTACGAGGAAGCAAAAATACATAAATATGAAATAATCTTGATGATCAATAATTTAATATTGCAGTCAATGTCAGAAAACTATAAAAAACCATCATGACCCACTTAATACACCTAGCAATGAAAAGCTCGATGACCGCACATAATTCCCAGTATTCAGTGAAGTAGTACGTGATAAGTTGGATTTCCCAGTCACTGCGAGGAACTTTTCGCTGACACATTTAGGTCACTCCAGTGACCTGAGAATGATAACGAAAAAAATCCAAATCGTAACTTTACCTTTACCACCTTAATCACTTGCGTGACATCTTCCAGAAATTAAACTATCAATTCCTTTTTTATTCTACTGACGGACGATTTTCAATAAAAGATATTAAATTCACTTTGGAAAATCAATAAAAATCTGAGGCTTCGATTCCTTTTCTTTTTTTATTTTTTTGGGGGGGCACATCGGCCTTACTTTACGAGTCAACATTTCACTGTAACGTCACATGTCCAATGATAAAAGATATTTCCATTTTTAACTCAACGTGGCATCCGGGTCGCGCGAAAAGCGTCAGAATGAAATCCATTTCGGACGGAGGTCCAGTGTGTACCCTCCGCACTCGGAAATAACGAAATTAAAAAAAAAAAAAAAAAAAAAAAAAAAAGCGAGGGAGCGTTAGAGGAAGAGTGGTCGAGAGACGAGGGCCTGAGGGGTTTGATGGTGGGTTGAAAGAGGGAAAAAGAGAAGGCGGTATCGTTCAGGCCGTGCTTAGCCACAGTTTGGGTGACGAGGCCGCGGGCCCCATTGTTTCCCGTGATGAATGGCTCCGGTAGCTATCTACAGGGCCACCGTTGATGGGAACAAAACAGTGGATTCGTTCGTTTTCGAGACAGGTTTTCCATGAAATCGAACGATGCGAACGCTCACTCATCCAAAAAGTAATGCCGGTGTGTCATCCTATATATATATATATGTATATGTATATTAGGGTGTGTCAAAAAAAAAAAAAAAAAAAAATTTAATTTTTTTAATTTATTTTTTTTACTGCAAAAAAGTATATGAGGCATTCCATCCCGATTCGACCTGGGTCTGACCCTCGACCTCCCCGATTTGGCTCGTAATTTTTTGTAGGATTGGTTAGACCCTCAAGTGCACTAGATATTATTTTTTTTATTTTTTCTAGGCAAATTTTTATTTTTTTATTTTTTTTTTAAAGTGACATATCGAAGGACCTAATTTAAAAATCTGAAAAAATTCTGAAAAATACTTTGTTGAGTATCAAAATTTTTTAGCTTATAGCCAAAGTGGGCAAAATTTTTCTTCTTGTGGTTTTTAAGCTTTTTTTATTAAAAAAAATTGTGAAAAAGTAGAAGAAAAATTAATCTACTACTAGCGATTGGTCAAACGTTTATTTATGTGAACTCGGATTTTTTTCGAATTCTTTCAGATTTTTAGGAATTTATCAAATGTTTCTGAAGTAAGACTCTTCTAGCACCATATATAAAAAGCTGAAAAAATTCTGAAATGCACCAGATATTATTTTTTTATGTTTTGTGTGCAAATTTTTTTTTAATTATTTTTTAATGTGACATATCGAAGGCCCTAATTTAAAAATCTGAAAAAATTCTGAAAAATACTTTGTTGAATATCAAAATTTTTTAGCATATAGCCAAAGTAGGCAAAATTTTTCTTCTTTAGTTTTTAAGCTTTTTTTATTTAAAAAAATAATGAAAAAATAGAAAAAAATAATAATCAACTAGAAGTGATTGGTCAAATGTTTATTTATGTAAACTCGGATTTTTTCGAGTTTTTTCAGATTTTTAGGAATTTGAACAAATTTTCTGAACTAAGACTATTCTAGCACCATACATGCCACATTCTAGCACCAGCATGCCATAATTAAAAAATCTGAAAAAATTCTGAAAAATACAGTTTCATATACAGAAATGTTTGACAAGTCGACCATAGTAATTTCATTTCTTTCTATTTTTTAATAATTTTTTTATTCAAAAAAGTTCAAAAACTATTTGAAAAAAAATCTTCCATACTTTGGCTCTAAACTAGAAAATTTTGAGATTCAATAAAGTATTTTTCAGAATTTTTTCAGATTTTTTAATTATGGCATGCTGGTGCTAAAAGAGTCTAAGTTCAGAAAAATTTGACAAATTCCTTAAAATCTGAAAGAATTCTAAAAATAATTATTTATGTCAAAAATAATTTTAAATAATTATTTATGTGAAAAATAATTTTAAATAATTATTTATGTGAAAAATAATTTTAAATAATTATTTATGTGAACTCGGATTTTTTTAGAATAAAAAGAAAAACTGTCGATTCAGAAAAAATTCTGAAAAATACTTTATTGAATCTCAAAATTTTCGAGCTTAGAGCCAGAGTGTGGAAGATTTTTATTCAAATAGTTTTTAAACTTTTTTGATTAAAAAAATTATTAAAAAATAGAAAAAAAAATGAAACTGTATTTTTCAGAATTTTTTCAGATTTTTTAATTTTGGCACGCTGATGCTAGAATGTGGCATGTATGGTGTTAGTCTTAGTTCAGAAAAATTTGACAAATTCCTAAAAATCTGAAAAAATTCTAAAAAAATCCGAGTTTACATAAATAAACATTTGACCAATCACTTGTAGTAGATTATTATTTTTTTCTTTTTTTTTGAATAAAAAAAGCTTAAAAACTATAAGAAGAAAAATTTTGCCCACTTTGGCTATAAGCTAGAAAATTTTGATATTCAACAAAGTATTTTTCAGAATTTTTTCAGATTTTTAAATTAGGACCTTCGATATGTCACTTAAAAAAAATATTTTAAAAAGAAATTTGCATAGAAAAAATAAAAAAATAATATCTGGTGCATTTGAGGGTCTAACCAACCCTACAAAAAATTATGAGCCAAATCGCCAAATTCTGACCTGAATATCCACCTTCTATACGGAATACGCGACTTAATTTTTTTATAATTTTTAAAAAATTCGAAATTTGTGGAAAAATAAAGATCGCGATTGAGACACCTCTAAATATTATTTGCCAGTGAATTCCTTTGGTACAGTCGATTGTTAGATCAGCCCCTCGAGTTTAAGCCATGAAGACAAAAAAAGTGCGACAATAAATAAGCAGTAAGAAGCAGAAATTGACAAAAATTTTTTTTTAAATCAAAACAATTTAAAAAAATCTTTACTATCAAAGTATGCATACTGAGCTCAATATCCACCTCCTATACGAAATTCGAGACTACATTTTTTAATTTTTTTTAAATTCGGAATTTGTTGAAAATGTGTCTGTATAAAATTCAATTTTTTGAATGTACTTTTTAATTAAAAAATTTCCATGGACGCGCAAAAACAATTTACGCCGTTTTATTGACAAAATAAAACAATTATATTTTTTTTTTTCGTTCAAACAGACCATTCCGATTTTTCTCAAAATTTCACAAAATTTCCATTATTATGCTTACAAACTATAAAAAAAATTGGCGCGATGGCAAATGAATGGCGCACTCGGTATGAAATGACCCATATATTCAGCTATGTTATAGATATTAAATTTTTTATTTTTTATTCAAAAGCATTCGTATTTTATAGAATTAAAAATTTACTTTACTTCCTCAATTTTCGCCATTTTCAAAGTTTCCTTTATGAACAAATAGAAAATTATCAACATATTTCGTCGTATATTATGTATAAAGTGGAACACGACGCAATGCCCAAATTTAAAATTTTTTTTTTTTAATTTCTTTTTTTATATATATTTATATTTATTTATTTTTATAAAGCAATATTTGTGGCTATCAATTTGGTCATATGCCGTATTTGTTTCACGACTCACAATCGTATAATTCCATGCAAACAATTAGTTTACTTTTCTCTTTGACGAATTTGATTTTCCATGTTGTCATGTTGATTTTTTTATCGGCCACTTTTTTTTTTTTTTAGAGTCGTACAGACTATGTAATTCGATTGGGGCTTTGCGATGAGTCGCTGCACTCCTGCGTAGTTTCCGCAACCAGAGCAAACACGTGCACCGCAGTCTGTCTATGTATATATATATATATATATGGTTAGGTGAATTATAGAAGGCTACTATTGATCAAATGCAACAATAAAACGCCACGCTAGCGCATCGGGAATTATGAATGCCTCACGTGCATTACATTTACGACCTCGTCGGAAAGATCTATGTACGCAATATTCCCTTATACGGTCGGAAATTCCTATGCACAATTGCGTATGAAAGCAATATTTAACATTTTCTTATAGTGGCATTTTTTTCTTTATTTTCAAATTTTATACGTACCTCGGGAAAGTGATTTATTCGAAATTTCCACACCGTTCACATTAAACTGGAATATTGTTTTTGAGAAAAAAATAAAGCTTGTGATTCACTCGTTTTAGACAATAAACAAAATAGAACTTTGCAAATTGCTTCCTCTGTGAGGAATTAAAAAACCAAAAATAATGATGAAGCAATTTGCAAAGTTCTACTTTGCAGTTTTATTTAGTCAAAACGTAACTTTTTAATATAAATATATTATAAATATATTATTTATTATTTAGATAAATATTTTAATAATATTTATTTTATGTAGTCAAAACGTAACTTTTTAATATAAATATATTATAAATATATTATTTATTATTTAGATAAATATTTTAATAATATTTATCTATATGTGTTGGTTTTTTTAGCCAAAAGTGTTTATTATAAAATATTGATAATATCGATATTTCATTCTGCACTATTTTGAAAAATTAAAAAAAAAATTGTTAAAAATAATATATTGATTATTTCAATATATTATTGTAAATATATATATTTTCGAGATGCACCAGGAGAAAAGCTAATGCAATAAAATAATTTTTTGTAAAAGTTGAAATTCTGATAAATTTGAACCACATTACAGATTATGACCAAACTAATGGACTAATCATCACAGAATAATGATAAGATAATATTATTAACTGCATAATTCTGCATTTAATAATATTATCTTTTAAATGCCAATTGAACTATTTTCATTATTCTAAAAATTGCAAATATATATTTCGGCTACAAATTAATTTTAGATAAAATTAAATAACACAAATTCAATTTTGTTAAAATTGCACTTTTATTTACTTATAAAAAAAAAACAAATCTTTTTGCATGAAAACCATCATGCTTTAATTTATAATATACGATACAGAGTTGCAAATGCCTAATACTTATAAAAATAAAGATGATGATATGATCAGGTCTATAATTATGATATCATAATAATAACATGTAGCGATTATAAAACAATAACTGAACTTTCGAAAAGCTGCAAAAATTATTATTTTGTAATAAAATTTCATGGTAATCTTATTGAACAAATGAAGAAACATAACTAATGCATTAAGAAAGTAATGCATTTATTAAATATATAATTTTATTATTTTTTTTTAATATAAAATTTTTTTTTTTTTTAAATATATAATAACAACTTTTAATATTGCGATGGCCACGTAAGGCTCATCACAATTTTCAATTTTATTAAAATTGCACTTTTATTAAATTCCAAAAAAAAACAACGCTTTTTGCAAAAAAAGGCTCATCACAATTTTCAATTTTATAAAAATTTCACTTTTATTTACTTATAAAAAAAATCAACGCTTTTTGCAAGAAAACCATCATACGCTTTATATTCGTAATATACAATATGACTTCCTACTTTCCCATTTATTTTAAAGCTATAGACTGCAGCATGATCGATTAGACAGTTTCACTGTTTTTTAGAAAATGCAATTTTTTTTTAAATATATAATAGCAACCTTTCATTTTGCGATTGTCACGTAAGGCTCATCACAATTTTCAATTTTATTAAAATTGCACTTTTATTAACTTATAAAAAAAAACAACGCTTTTTGCAAAAAAAGGCTCATTACAATTTTCGATTTTATAAAAATTTCACTTTTATTTACTTATAAAAATCAACGCTTTTTGCAAGAAAACCATCACACGCTTTATATTCGTAATACACAATATGACTTCCTACTTTCCCATTTATTTTAAAGCTATAGACTGCAGCATGATCGATGAGACAGTTTCACTGTTTTTTTGAACATGCAATTTTTTAAAAATATATAATAACAACCTTTGATTTTGCGATTGTCATCTAAGACTCATCACAATTTTCAATTTTATTAAAATTGCACTTTTATTAACTTACAAAAAAAAAACAACGCTTTTTGCAAAAAAAGGCTCATCACAATTTTCAATTTTATAAAAATTTCACTTTTATTTACTTATAAAAAAAATCAACGCTTTTTGCAAGAAAACCATCACACGCTTTATATTCGTAATACACAATATGACTTCCTACTTTCCCATTTATTTTAAAGCTATAGACTGCAGAATGATCGATTAGACAGTTACACTGTTTTTTAGAAAATGCAATTTTTTTTAAATATATAATAACAACCTTTAATTTTGCGATTGCCACGTAAGGCTTATCACAATTTTGAATTTTATTAAAATTGCACTTTTATTAACTTATAAAAAAAAACAACGCTTGTTGCAAGAAAAGGGTCATTACAATTTTCAATTTTATAAAAATTTCACTTTTATTAATTTATAAAAAAACGACGCATTTTGCAAAAAAAGGCTCATTACAATTTTCAATTTTATCAAAATTGCACTTTTATTTACTTATAAAAAAACAACGTTTTTTTTACAAGAAAACCATCACACGCTTTTATTCGTAATATACGATATGACTTCCTACTTTCCCATTTATTTTAAAGCTATAGACTGCAGCATGATCGATTAGACAGTTACACTGTTTTTTAGAAAATGCAATTTTTTTAAAATATATAATAACAACCTTTAATTTTGCGATTGCCACGTAAGGCTTATCACAATTTTGAATTTTATTAAAATTGCACTTTTATTAACTTATAAAAAAAAACAACGCTTGTTGCAAGAAAAGGGTCATTACAATTTTCAATTTTATAAAAATTTCACTTTTATTAACTTATAAAAAAACAACGCTTTTTGCAAAAAAAGGCTCATTACAATTTTCGATTTTATAAAAATTTCACTTTTATTTACTTATAAAAATCAACGCTTTTTGCAAGAAAACCATCACACGCTTTATATTCGTAATACACAATATGACTTCCTACTTTCCCATTTATTTTAAAGCTATAGACTGCAGCATGATCGATTAGACAGCTTCACTGTTTCTTAGAAAATGCAATTTTTTTTTTAAATATATAATAGCAACCTTTCATTTTGCGATTGTCACGTAAGACTCATCACAATTTTCAATTTTATTAAAATTGCACTTTTATTAACTTACAAAAAAAAATAACGCTTTTTGCAAAAAAAGGCTCATTACAATTTTCAATTTTATGAAAATTGCACTTTTATTAACTTATAAAAAAAACAACGCTTTTTGCAAAAAAAGGCTCATTACAATTTTCGATTTTATAAAAATTTCACTTTTATTTACTTATAAAAATCAACGCTTTTTGCAAGAAAATCATCACACGCTTTATATTCGTAATACACAATATGACTTCCTACTTTCCCATTTATTTTAAAGCTATAGACTGTAGCATGATCGATTAGACAGCTTCACTGTTTCTTAGAAAATGCAATTTTTTTAAATATATAATAACAATCATTCATTTTGCGATTGTCACATAAGGCTCATCACAATTTTCAATTTTATCAACATTGCACTTTTATTAACTTATAAAAAAAACAACGCTTTTTGCAAGAAAAAGCTCATCACAATTTTCAATTTTTCTCAAAATTGCACTTTTATTTACTTATAAAAAAACAACGCTTTTTGCAAAAAAAGGCTCATTACAATTTCCAATTTTATAAAAATTGCACTTTTATTTACTTATAAGCAAAACAACGCTTTTTGCAAGAAAACTATCACACGCTTTATATTCGTAATATACACTATGACTTCCTACTTTCCCATTTATTTTAAAGCTATAGACTGCAGCATGATCGATTAGACAGTTTCTCTGTTTTTTAGAACATGCAATTTTTTTTTTAAATATATAATAACAACCTTTCATTTTGCGATTGCCACGTAAGGCTTATCACGATTTTTATTTATGTCCATTTTTTTTTTTGTGTGAATTATGTCGGCGATGACAATTCAGGAGTTATATGTATGCGCGAAGCATATATTCATGGCCTCGGTAGTCGTATCAGTCACGCTACGAGGGTAGAATGCCCGCCACGAATAAAAATATATATAGTGCATAATATCGTGTGTTGTAGGTTAGAATAATATCGAGGGGGGCAGTTGGGCGTTGCAAATGTTGGTCTAGGCATCGCGAGTCTCGTATGCGGTTAACGTGTAGGTACTACGAGGAGCGGTTTATTACATCGAACCGCGTGCGGCGGCGATCGAGGCGCATCGTCAAGCTTGTTCCATGGATATGTCGAGCTCCCTTCTACCGTCCGATACATCGTCATTATCGTGAGGACAATGCTGCCGGACAAGGTCTCCTCTCCTCTTGAATAAACAGGGGTTAAAACTTTTTCAGATCAGTGATTTCGTAGTTAATCGATTATCTGTACATTGAATAAGCAATGTGTAGCGCTGAGAGCGTGATGGAGGCATGTATGCTTCGGTAAACTGTGTTATCGTATATAGATGGCTCGAGGGCTGTTTAACCTCCCTATAGAGATCATCATTAACGTTTGATCTGACTTTTCAACTTGAATGGGTTTGTTGGCTTGAATCACGTTCATGTGTGAGAATAATCATTTTAATTAATATGCATCAATAGCAGGAAATGTAATTTAAATCAATACAGGGAGAAATAAAAGTTACACATTGAATTTTGGCTTAAAAATGAAAATGAATTCGTTACCTACACCGAGAGAAAAAGTTTCATTGATTCACGGAAATCTTTGCCAATGAAATGAAATACTTGAATTTCAATACTATATTTTCTTTGAATGATCTCAAACTCAATGAAAAGTAGTGACATTGATTCGAAGAAACATTTCTTTAAACCAATGAACCTTTTTCATTGATTTTAAAGATGTCGTCTCCGATTCAATGAAACCTTCTTCTTACCACCTCAAAATTTCGAAACCTATTTTTTCCTGAAGTACGTGGCAGATAAAGCTCAAATTTTGTGAGTATGTAAGGAAGTACGGCAGAAATAGGCTAAGCTTCTGGCTTCTCGAAACTCGAAGCCGTTCGTTCGGGAGAATCGAAAAACAAAAAAGTGAGGTTAGGTGCGAGAGAGGCACCAATGAAAACATTTCTTTGAATCAATTAAAACGTGTCTTTAAAACAATGAAACTCTTTCTTTATTATATGCTCACTAAGTAAATCTTTATTTACAGGCAATGAAATGTTCTCTTTGAAATTCAAATGCATTATTTCATTGAAATCAAAGAAATATTTCGTTGAAATAAATGAAAAAAAAAATCAATCCACCCATTTTTTTGGCGTCAATGAAATCTTTTCTCTCGGTGTATATAGTTCTTGAATAATTCAAAATCATGTAAAATCCAAACCGTTTTACCGATCATGACCAAATTTGGTAAGGAGCAGCGGGAAATGTTATTTTTTATTTGTAGAAAATTTCAGTTGATTTGATGAGATTTTACGTGAGTTAGAGCAAAACGAATAATCTTTTGAAAAATTCAAAATCCCATAAAAACCGAACTTTTTTGCAGATTTATTCCAAATTCAATACGGACCCTCCTTTGATATAACTTTATTCATAAAAAAATATTTAGCTCAATAGCTAAAAATTTGTGAATGCTAGAGAGTGTACAGACATTTTTCGAAAATTGCAAAGCCAAATAAAATTTGTACATATTTTTTAATTTTTTAAAAAATTACCACAAATAAAGGCGTCGATCTGCTTTACATGATTGCTAAATTTCAGCCTGATTGTTGAATCAGTTCTTGAGCCATGTAAGTTTGAATTTTGGGTGTTCTAAAATAAAAACCACGAAAAAACAAATGTCGCAGGAAAAGTTTTCTCTATGCGGAAGCAAAAAAACTTCAGCAAGATTCTAAAATGATTTTGCATTATGTATAAAATATTAACGCAACAATCAACCACGAACTGCCGTGGTATTAATTTTTTTTTAATTTTTAACAACTTTCTATTTTTCGAAAAACCGGCTCAAAAAATCGACGCAAAATTTGGCCCATTCTGTGCAATAGTTCAAAATCATTGATATCCAATACAAGATTTCTGAGAATAATTTCAAATTTCTAATTTAATGCGTAAAATTTTTATTTACAAAATTCACAAATAAGGAAAACGTTTCAGCAAAAAAAAAAAAAAAAAAAAAATTCTTTTATCGAGCGTGTAGAATAGAAGAATTCTAAAATAAAAATCACGAAAAAACAAATGTCGCAGGAAAAGTTTTCTCTATGCGGAAGCAAAAAAACTTCAGCAAGATTCTAAAATAATTTCACGTTATGTATAAAATATTAACGCAACAATCAACCACGAACTGCCATGGTATCAATTTTTTTCCATTTTTAACAACTTTCTATTTTTCGAAAAATCGACGCAAAATTTAGCCCACTCTGTGCGATAATTCAGAATCATTGATATCCAATACAAGATTTCTGAGAATAATTTCAAATTTCTAAATTGGTGCGTAAAATTTTCATTTAAAAAATTCACAAAAAAAGGAAAACGTTTCAGCAAAAAAAAAAAAAAAAAAAAAAAAAAAAAAAAAAAAAAAAAAAATTCGAGCGTGTAGAATAGAAGAAAATATGGAGCGAATTGAAGGGTGGTCAGGGTTGAATACCTCATATATTTCGTTGTGGATATATAGCATATATTTATCGAAGGTCGTTGTCGTCTTCACTTTTCGTCATACGTTTCTTCATTATATGAAGAATATTTCTTTAGCCGGAGTATTCGACTCTCCGACGAATTCGTCACGCGACGCGACACCAGCTGCCGCGCACTCGCCATCGACTTTTTTAATAAGCATAAAATCGGAGCAGCTGTGCCGGTCGCGGGAGCCGCCAAGAGAGCTCAACGAGAGAAAAATACATTGGCCTTCTTCTTATCACCGGATCGCTCGCGTGGAATAACAATTGATATCGCCCTGACGGTGTATAACCGCCCTTCTTGACGAGAGAGAGAATAAGAGAGAAGGGTGGGAGTGCTATGCGGATATAATAACCACCCCCGCGTTCACCAGCAAGCTGAGGGATCGATATTACCCGAAACTAGCATTCCAAGGCGAATAAATTTAATACCAAATGGATTTTCTCTACAAGGCGCTAATTTATAGCCGAAGCTTTTATAATGCTAAGCGCCCAATGGATTTTCACTCTGTAATACCTTCATTAGTAATTAATTTAACGATTGCCACGAGTACGAGAATAAACGGTAAAATGAAGTATTAAATTCCAATTAATTTTATTTGATGTGTGATAATAGTGGCGGAAAAGTTTCACGAACAGAATGTTAATATTACTTTTAAACAAAAAGGAGTGTTTTATTTAATTAATGTGTAATATAATTATTAGTTTAGTAATGAAGAAATATTTTATATTATTGATTATTGGTAAATGAAAATAATAAATTAATTATATAAAGTGTAATTTTTTTATGGTCATCCTTTTGAAATTTCTTATGTTAATATTACTTTTAAACAAAAAGTAATGTTTTATTTAATTAATGTTTAGTGTAATTATTAGTTATTAATGAAGAAATATTTTATATTATTGATAAAAGAGAATAATTAATTAATGATATAAAGTGTAATTATTTTATCGTCATGCTTTGGAAATTTCATGAAATTATTGAGTTCGAAATTCATATGTAAATATTTGTTTGCAAAAAAAGTTTCACGGATAGAATGTTAATATTACTTTTAAACAAAAAATAGTGTTTTATTTAATTAATGTGTAATATAATTATTAGTTTAGTAATGAAGAAATATTTTATATTATTGATTATTGGTAAATGAAAATAATAAATTAATTATATAAAGAGTAATTTTTTTATGGTCATCCTTTTGAAATTTCTTATGTTAATATTACTTTTAAACAAAAAGTAATGTTTTATTTAATTAATGTTTAGTGTAATTATTAGTTATTAATGAAGAAATATTTTATATTATTGATAAAAGAGAATAATTAATTAATGATATAAAGTGTAATTATTTTATCGTCATGCTTTGGAAATTTCATGAAATTATTGAGTTCGAAATTCATATGTAAATATTTGTTTGCAAAAAAAGTTTCACGGATAGAATGTTAATATTACTTTTAAACAAAAAATAGTGTTTTGTTTAATTAATGTGTAATTTAATTATTATGTATTTAGTAATGAAGAAATATTTTATATTATTGATTATTGGTAAAAGAAAATAATAAATTAATTATATAAAGTGTAATTTTTTATGGTCATCCTTTTGAAATTTCTTATGTTAATATTACTTTTAAACAAAAAGGAGTGTTTTATTTAATTAATGTGTAATATAATTATTAGTTTAGTAATGAAGAAATATTTTATATTATTGATAAATGAGAATAATCAATTAATTATATAAAGTGTAATTTTTTTATGGTCATGATTTGGAAATTTCTTGAAATTATTTAGTTCGAAATTGATATGTAAATATTTGTTTGCAAAAAAAAGTTTCACGGACAGAATGTTAATATTGATTATTGATAAAATTATTGATAAAAGAGAATAATTAATTAATTATATAAAGTACAATTATTTATAGAAAAATTGTGAAATTATTGAGTTCGAAATTGATATGTAAATATTTGGTTGCAAAAAAAAGTGTCATATTGATTTAAATGTCATTGTTTTCTCAACCTCTATTTTTTTAGCCAAAGTAATATTAAACAACTTTACGGCGTGATTGACTACATTTTTATTTCATTTTTTTCAGAATAAAATTATATTTAATTATATTAACTGTTTCTGATGCATATTAATTGACAAAAAAAATTAATATTCTCATGAATGTCTTTACGTGGTTTTATTTAACACAACAAACCAATTAGAGTCGCTTTAAATTAACCCTATTTCTTTCAGTCCAACGACACGACGAGTTTCATAGATTTTTTATTTATTTTTATCAGTGTATTGATTTAAATAATATTTCCTGCTTCAGATGCACAATTAAATTAGTGACAAAAATTATTATTCTCATATATGCAATTTAATTCAAGTTATTTTAAATATCGCATCTCATCCTTTATTTATTTCGGCCAAATCAATATTAGTCAACGTTACCGCGAGGTTGACAGCATTTTTATTTTTATTTTTTCCACTATATTGACATAAATTATATTTCCTGCTACTGATGCATATTAATTAGCAATTAAAATTATTATCCCCATTTCCCATTTTTAACGATTTTTTTTTTTGTGCTTTAATAAATCGCCGCTTGTTTGCCCACTCTGGCTCATATCTCAAAAATGTTGATATCTAATGGAAGGACTTTTGAAAATAATTTCAAAATTTTTAACCGGGGCGCAAAAATGAAAAAAAAAACATAAACAAAAAGTTTCAGTATAAAAATAAAAACTCTCATAAAAAATCGGAAAAAAATGTCCCACTTTAGGACAAAAAGTTGGCGGTGAAACAATTTTTTCCAATTTTTTATGAGAGTTTTCATTTTTTAGTAGTATCTTACAGATTTTTTTGGAGAAAATAAAAAATGTCCAAGTTTTTGAAAAATTGT
Organism: Ephialtes manifestator; assembly: GCA_963970395.1. Lineage (NCBI taxonomy): Eukaryota > Metazoa > Arthropoda > Insecta > Hymenoptera > Ichneumonidae > Ephialtes > Ephialtes manifestator. Next base: position 987,956 of record OZ019969.1, on the reverse strand, counting down.
TATGTTTATTAATGAAAAATCAATACTTCGGAGGAGTTGAAGAATTTTTCAAATAAATCGACATAAAAGTATACTTCAAAATGAAAAACTTTTATGAAGGTTTTTTTACGATACAACTTATATCCAAGAAGATACGTGCATTCGAAAATTTTTGAACGCAATTTTTAGAAATTCACAAGTGCGCGAAAAATACAATGAAAATTTTGAAAAAAAAATGGCGGAAGTTCCATTCATTGGGGTGAATGATTGAAAAAAATAATCAACTATATGGACGACGGTCATGGTAAAAGGTGGTCCGATGGGTGCATAATGCCCCATATATACCATTGTACAACGTGTATGAAAACCGTGAATTTTCTTCTCTATACGACTGTACCGTCCGATGGTTTCCTTAAAGAGAAAAATCTTTACGCCGATTTTATTCGGAAGTTTGTGGAACGACGAAGCGTTTGAAATCGAAGCAGTCGGCCGCGAGTACAAGGGTGCATTCGTCGCAAGCGAAATTAGTCACAGAAGCAATGCGCCGAAGGCGAAACCGCACCGAAGCAACGGGTCATCCATCCATGGGCGACCCTTGATTCGATTCGGGCGCGTGTGCGCTCCGTAGCGCGGGAATTGTACTGGCTGGGAAGCCTAGAGTTCCCGGTGCATCGCCCGGTGCATCCAGGCAGTTCTAGGGCCTTTAGGTACAGTGATTGGCCACCCCCTATCAATTGTCAGTATCCGCAGCGTATTTCGGAAGATAGAAAGGGACGTAGCTATGCCAATCACTGTGCCTTTCGTTTTCCTAAGATGCCAATCACTGTGCTGGATCTTGGAATTGGGGCTGCGATGGGAAATCGACAAAGGGGAAAAGTTCGCGCCACTTATCGCCGAAAAATCAGCTTACTTTGGATTTGTCGAATGAATACAAGGACCAGAGAACGAAAAAGCGAAAAGTTCCTGTTGTATCGATCACTTGGGGATTTCTAATTTTTACGGACGTTCTTCAGTACGTTTGCTCAACACTCACGATCAATTATGTGGAGGGGATGAATATGTCGCGCTTCTTTGAAGTAATACGGACTGCAATATTTGCTGGTTGATTGAAAAATGTCAGTTTTATTGAGGATTTAGGGGATTTTCGTTTGCCCTTGTAGATATTTGTGTATTTTATCATTTGATTTTTCATTGTGGCCAATCACTGAGCCAACTACCAGGGTAAGGTCTCTAAAAGGGAGGTTCGCTTCACTTATCGCCGAAAAATCAGCTTACTTCGGATTTGTCGAATGAATGCAAGGACCAGGGAACGAAAAAGCGAAAAGTTCCTGTTGTATCGATCACTTGGGGATTTCTAATTTTTACGGACGTTCTTCAGTACGTTTGCTCAACACTCACGATCAATTATGTGGAGGGGATGAATATGTCGCGCTTCTTTGAAGTAATGCGGACTGCAATATTTGCTGGTTGACTGAAAAATGTCAGTTTTATTGAGGATTTAGGGGATTTTCGTTTGCCCTTGTAGATACTTGTGTATTTTATCATTTGATTTTTCATTGTGGCCAATCACTGAGCCAACTACCAGGGTAAGGTCTCTAAAAGGGAGGTTCGCTTCACTTATCGCCGAAAAACCAGCTTACTTTGGATTTGTCGAATGAATACAAGGACCAGGGAACGAAAAAGCGAAAAGTTCCTGTTGTATCGATCACTTGGGGATTTCTAATTTTTACGGACATTCTTCAGTACGTTTGCTCAACACTCACGATCAATTTTGTGGAGGGGATGAATATGTCGCGCTTCTTTGAAGTAATACGGACTGCAATATTTGCTGGTTGACTGAAAAATGTCAGTTTTATTGAGGATTTAGGGGATTTTCGTTTGCCCTTGTAGATATTTGTGTATTTTATCATTTGATTTTTCATTGTGGCCAATCACTGAGCCAACTACCAGGGTAAGGTCTCTAAGAGGGAGGTTCGCTTCACTTATCGCCGAAAAACCAGCTTACTTTGGATTTGTCGAATGAATACAAGGACCAGGGAACGAAAAAGCGAAAAGTTCCTGTTGTATCGATCACTTGGGGATTTCTAATTTTTACGGACGTTCTTCACTACGTTTGCTCAACACTCACGATCAATTATGTGGAGGGGATGAATATGTCGCGCTTCTTTGAAGTAATGCGGACTGCAATATTTGCTGGTTGACTGAAAAATGTCAGTTTTATTGAGGATTTAGGGGATTTTCGTTTGGCCTTGTAGATATTTGTGTATTTTATCATTTGATTTTTCATTGTGGCCAAATTTGCTAGGCTGTCAAAAAATTTGCTAGATCAGCAAAAAGATTTGCTAGGCCAGCAAAAAGATTTGCTAGGCCAGCAAAATTATTTGTTAGGCCAGCAAATACATTTTCTAGGCCAACAAATAAATTTTGCTGTCACTATGCTAGCAAATGATTTTTCTCCGTGCGTTTCGTTGCATATACGAATTCAACGTTTGTGTCCAATAACCTTGCAAGTATCGTTTATTGAACCATATTATAACATTGCAAGCCTTCCTATATTCGTTTTATCATGTCAAATCGTTAAATCAACGATATGCTTTTCTCTCAGTGTAATACGGACTGCAATATTTGCTGGTTGACTGAAAAATATCATATTTATTGAGGATTACGGGGATTTTCGTTTGCCCCTGTAGATATTTGTGTATTTCATCATTTGATTTTTCATTGTGGCCAATCACTGCGCCAACTACTCTAGGATAGGGTCTACTCTGATGCGGGTTCTCTAAAAGGGAGGTTCGTTCCACTTATCGACGAAAAACCAGCTTACTTTAGATTCCATGAATGAATGCAACGAACAGAGAATGAAAAAAAAAGGAGAAATGTCCCATCTCGTCGATCACTTGGGTGATTCCGATTTTCACGGACATCCTTCAGTGAGTTTGCTCGACACTCCGGGTCGGTTACGTGAAGGGGATCAATATGTCGCGCTTCCTTGGAGCCACTAACTGCAATGTTTGCTGGTGCACAAAAATATATCAATTTTATTGAGGATTTAAAGGATTTTCAGTTCCCTTTATAGATATTAATGTATTTTATAAAAAATTTCGTTATTATAGCCAATCACTGTGCCGAGTAGAGTCTCTGACACGGTTTTTCTAGAACGGAAAACTACATGAAAAAATATGTATGCAACATACATGGGGCATTCCATCTCAACTAGACCAACTTTGCAAATATGGTTCGCAATTTTTTATGTCATTCTTCCACATAAAATATGTATATAAAATTTTTTTCAGATTTTTTTTCAACGTCGTTTTTTAATTATAAATATTTAAAGCTAAACAAAAAACGACATTTTTTCTTTAATCTGAATTTTTTTCGAAAAATACCGCGATGAACAAGAAAATTTTTGGTCCACAAGCCAAAGTGGACAAAACATTGATTCTATTTTTTTGTTGTATTTTATGATGTTTTAAAAATTTATCTACATAAAATCTTGAAAAACGTTCAAAACTTCGATGGAAATACTGTTATGTTTGGTATGGAATGCCCCATATGGATTCCAAAATGTTTTATATTTCTCATATATATTTGCAAAAATGTATGACAAATATATGGCAAATAAATATAAACGATATAATACATAGTTTGGTATGGAATGCCCCATATGTATTCCAAAATGTTTTATATTTCTCATATATATTTGCAAAAAAATATATGACAAATATATGGCAAATAAATATAAACGATATAATACGTAGTTAAATCTCCAAAATATTATATACATCCAGAGTTGTAAATCCCCATTAATTAATGAGATACAGTTTACAGTACAATTTGTTTTGTAATTATGATTTCATAATAATAATATGTAGTGATTATAAAATAGAGTGTAAACATTTGAATAGCTGAAATAAAATACTAATTTTCGCTTTAATATTGCAAGAAATAGTGAAAAAAAATGGAAAAAATAAGTAATGCATTACTTATTTTTTTCGGTTTACTTATAGTTTAACGGTTTGTTTAATTTTTGAATTTTTTTTTCTTTTATTGATTACAACAAATTATTTTTATTGCTCCATATGTTTTTTTTAACTGAATTTATGTAAAAAGTATGTTTATCTTGTTTTGAAAAATTATTTTATTACCAATAGAATATTCTCAGAAAATAATATGAAATTATTTATAGAATAAATAAGTAATGCATTACTTATTTTTTTCCATTTTTTCAAAAGGATTACCGTGAATTTTTATTGAGAAATAATAATTTTTCCAGCCATTCCAAAGTTTAATCATCGTATTACAATCGCTACATGTTATTATTATAAAATCATAATTATGACACTGATCGTGTCATCGTCATTATTTCTATAAGTATTAGGCATTTACAACTCTGTATTTATCTTCATATGGAAAACATGCTACATATAGTAAAAAAAAAAAAAAATACTTTGGATATTCCATGAAAATAATATTACGACCTGAAAAAACAAGGTAAAAAATATCGTTCCCCAAAAAGAAAAAAAAACCATCTATCCTATCGATCACTCGGGTCATTCCGATTTTCACGGTCATCGTTCAGAGAGTTTGCTCGACACTCACGATTGGTTACGTGCTAGGGATTAACGTGTCGTGCTTTGTTATATAAAAACTGACTGGAATATTTGCCGGTTGACTGAAAAATGTCAGTTCCGTTAAGGATTTGAGGGACTAACGTTTCCCCTGATGGATATTATTGTATTTATTTGCTCTGCTGGCGTCACGAGTCACGAAGAGACTTTGGCTCTTCCTCCAAGTTTCTCGAGTAGCCAAGTATCAGTTTTGGGGTTGGATACCAGTGGGATTAAAGTTGGGGGTGGGATATAACGTTGACTGGTTCATATATAGACTTTCTGACTCTCCCTCTCGTCTCGCCTGTCGAGCTTCTTGATCTTTTTCTTTCTCTTCGTCTTTCTGCACTTGTACACACGGGCTTCCCTCAGTGGTAAGTCCACCCAGCGGGAATTTCCCCTCCCACGCAGCTATTTTCATACTGCCGCCTTTTGAATAATATCGCGAGTCGCGTATGCGAATAGATCTACACGTATAGTTATAGTAAGGTAAATGCCCCTATTTCCGAGTGTCTTAGACACACATCGCACCCGAACCAAAATATATAACACGCTTAAGGGTTTTCCAACGCTATTGCCGCATCCCAAAGCTAAAGCCACGTTTCTATTCACAGAGAAATTGTAGGCCTGACAAAGTGACATTAAACGTTAGTCCATGCGATTATTTCTAGTCACTTCTCGTTTTCTTGTTAGTAAAGCTAACCGATTATGATAACAATGCATAAAAGTAGTCAATTATTAATTCATTCAAAGATAAATGCTTTAAAAAAAATTGGAAATAAAAAGTTTTTAATATGTTATTGATTTTAACAAATTAGTTTTATTGCTCCATATGTTTTTTGTTTACTGAATTTTGTATAAAAAGTATGG